>VNJV01006892.1:0-92001 GCA_008042635.1 Drosophila nikananu
GAGCTAAATCCAGGTATTGGATATCCAGTTCAGGATGTCGTCAAGCTAAAGAGCTGATACATCCGCTCTTGGGACGGAACACCAACGGGTGTTCCAGGATGGATCTAAGACTATTGGTAGCCTACCTTACCGGCCATCATGTCTTAAACTACCATCTTCACAAGATGCGTCTGTCTTCAGACACGGAGTGCAGGCTCTGTAAAGAGGACGACGAGACGACCGAACACATTCTCTGTGAGTGTCCAGCCATTATTTGGTCCAGAAGGAGGCACCTGCACAGCGATCTCCTAACAGCATCGCAGATCAGGCAAGCCTCGACAAGAGATCTGCTTGCCTTCATAAGGGAGGTTGAGCAACTTTTGTTTCCATAGGGAATACTACAGGCACAAAAGACCAATCGGTCGCAGTGCCTTAAGTCTCTGCAGGGAGATCTCCCCGAATTATTATTATTATTATTATATCTTAGAAATCCAATAGGAAGAATCTACTTGACAACTCATCGACTTAAGATTTTAATATAGAATTTAAATTTGCAAGCGAATAATTTCTGTAAGAATTCTACTAAAAACATGATTTTAATCCCCACAATCCGGCTATATGGTTTCGGGCCTCGTTTAAACTGAAGAAGAGTTGCAGTGCTGGTGCTGGCATCCAAAATATATATATCTTCGTTGCCGCTGTGCTCCTAGTGAGGTTTTAACGGTTTATTGACTGGCCGCGAGCGGTGTCTTAACTGCTGCACTGTCGCGTTCCCCGTTTAACAAGCGTCCTCCGGATGTGGGGCGCGGTCCGGGCTTTGGACTCCGGAGCTCCGTGCAGATGGTCCTGGCCCCGGCAGGGGCGGGGGTTTGGGCTGGGGGTTGTCTTGTCGAAATTACTCTCATAAACGTGACTTGACATAATAATCTGGCTGGCGCGCTCTGACTTTGCCCGCTAGCTTTGTATTTTTCACTCTGCCTCCTGATTTCGAGCCCTGGCCCATTGCTGCCGCTGCCATCTTTGTCTAATATTTCTTTCGCTTCTCCTTGCCCTTCCTGATGCCCGGCTTCCAAGGTGGCGTTAATTTTTTTTGGGTCCTTCTTTTAATTTTTTTTTTACTTTTTTTTTTTTTTTGCGGTCAAGTTTTATGTTTTTTCGCTTTGGGTTGGAAGCCGCTTGGCGAATATGGCAAAAATTTCATTAGTTTTACAAACAAGCAAACAAACAGACCAAGAAACAAATATTTGTGCTTGAATTTTTGAACAGTTTAGTGGCAGTTGTTGTTGCTGCCATTGTTGCGTTGCGAGTGTGGCGAGTTTTTATCTTGAACGGGAAAAAAGGAAAGGCAACTGCTTCCACAGTCTAGGGTTATGGTCAGGTTCAGGTGAAGGTACCGGACTCGAGGGATATCGAGTAAAAAGAAAACGTATCAAAGAAATAGCACAGCTGGGATTCATTTTAAAGCAAACAGAAGGCACTTTCTTGATTTGAAGCTTCATATTCGTATGTCTTGAAGCCCAAATGTTTCGGAAAATCTAAACTCGAACTAAGATTTAGCACAAGATTTAATTAAACAAGAGAAAAACATCCTAACGAAGATTAAAAGCACCTGCAAAGATGGCTCTAATCTTGAAATTCTTAGTAACCACTTTTAAAAGCATTTAATTTTTATTTTGTTTATTTAGTTGTTGCGGGATATAAAAGTCTGGGGTTGTTAAAGTGCTACACTAAAAAAGATATATAATATGATACATACATATATGTTTTCCACAAAAATATGTATTGAGTTCATTTGCATGTCATCAGTCTGATGGAGGGGAATTCGTAACCAAAAAAATATTAAAATAAGGTTAAACTTCTATACAACTAATGGTTAAATCGCGTTGAAACTTTTAAAGAAAAGTAATTATATATATAGGTGGATATCCTTTTAACTAGTTAAGTTATTCAAGAAATTTATTTTTCTAGCGTTATTGGATTTTTTTTGTGCCCTAACATGGGCTAATAAAATCTAAACAGAGACCTGCGACAGCCCGTTTCTATATACTTAGGAGCCACTGTTGACCTCTTGCTTGGTGTAGGCCTCACAGCCAAGGACAACAATGCTGGGAGTTACGTGGTCAGGACTTGTCTTTGACATGCTCTACTTTTCGTTTTATTTTTTTTTTTTCAAGACATAATTTATATGAATGTATAAATTAAGGCACTAGTTTGCAACGAAGTGAAGGAGTAATTTCAGACCCTATATAATAAATATATTTTTTATCAGCACCAACAAGCGAGTCGATATAACCATATCCATTAAGAAAAAATATTTAGCGTGTCCTTTACAATTTTCTAAAATTATTTAAAGTTTTCAAAAACTGACAAATAGTTAATATTTATATATATATTTTTTTAATTTTACCTTTTACATGCCTTACTATTTATATTCCTTGTGTTATTCGTTATTTGTAATTATTTCTTGTAAGAATTATAGAATAACAAAATTCACTGAAAAATATTTAATTTTCTATTTTATTTAGAGATGTTTATTTAAAGGGTATTGCATGTATTAAATATCATTTTAATGTATCATATCATGTTAATGTACCAATGTACAACTTTAGGTACTTTTAGGTACATTACATTTTGTTATATGGTACATGTTTGATACATTTACAGGAACTTTAATTTAATATGTGTAATAGTCACCCACTGAAAAGTATATTGTAGAATTACACTTTTCAGTTACCTTATTAATACAGGGTATCCGGTATTCGGGCTTAGCATACTCCACCTCCACTGTCCACAGCGGCATACACCTTGTCTCATAAATTATTGCGAAGAGGTTACTTTGTAATCAGCAAATTAACTTTATCGCCGACAGCGCTTCGGATATGGAAGTGTGTGTGCTTGGTTGTTCAGCGCACACAAATGGACGCAGGGGTTGGGTTCAGGTGTTGACCTCCTGATGGACCGTCCCGACCTGTGACTTCTAGGCGACGAAGCTCACTCCGGCAGACTTCCCTCAAAGAAAAGGAAAAAAACGTTTTATTATATTTACATGTATATGCACCAATCAGTCATTAAATCAGGCAACATGCTCGCCTGTTAGATAATCGAATTTTTAATGTTTGCTCTGTGTGCGGGGTCGCATAACTCATAAGTTACCCTCCCGCAGTGAAATTTGCGGTGTGTCGCGGTTGTGTAGGCACTGGTTACAAATGCAGCCAAGATATATGGCGATAGGGGCGCACATGGGGGAAGTGTAGCAGTGTAGCAACCGCCCCATGCGGTAATTTACCTAATTTTCAATGTCAACTCCCTTCCGCGCCCATTTGGGGCACTGATTGGATTCCGCCGTATTGAGTCCTAATCTCCCGCCCCCCGTTTCCCCAACGCGAGTTAATCGAATCTGCCCTTTATTGACGCATTTTCGTAGCTGAGCAGCCTGCCACCCAATTTCGTTGTTTGCATTTAATTTTTTCCCCGCCTCAGAGTTCCTTTTTATGCCCTTTCACAGAGTTCTGCAGTTTTTGTGGGAAGTCACTGAAGTCCACCTGATTCTATGGGGCAAACTCGCGGAGTTTTAAAGCTGTCAACTTGAAACTTTTGCAATTGCCTCTTTTTGTATCTCACAGCTTTAGAGGATTTTGGACAAGTTCAATAAATTCGTAACCTCTCTTACAGAAGATCATTGTGTAAATAGATTGCAGTTCTTTATATAATTATTTTATATATCATACATAATTTAAATCCTCACAAATTTATTTAAGGGTATAAAAGTCTTTGGCTTGCTGACTGCACCTCGTTTTTGTTATCTTCGTATTTGCTAATTCCTGGCCATAATGCAAAAAGTTGTTTCCGCCCTCAAAAAGTACGCTAATCTTATTTTATATTCAAGCCACAAGTTAAACGCTGTTAATAACACTTTGTCAGCGTTTACAGTTTGTTTGAGCAACATAAAGGTCGCTAGCACGCGGTAGTGCTTTTCATTAAAGTTTTGTCAAGCCCACCGGTTCTAGGGACACTTTGGGCAATTCAGTTTCAGATGAGTTATTGATAAGCAGAGGTGATATATCGAAGGGAGAATGGCTGTCAAATGTCACAGCAACGGATTTTAATTTGGGACGGGTCCATGTAAGATGGCATACGAGTTTAGTCACCTGCCAGACCCAAATCCAGTGGTGACTGCCAATGTGTTGGCGGGACCATTTAATAAGGCACGGATTATCGCCAGGCATTATTTCAATCACATACCAAGTGTCGAGTATTTAGCAGACAAGGAGCACGCGCCGCCTCTGCCACTGCTCCTGGCCATTCCGGGCTATTCCCCATGATCCCCTCGAGCTTCTGTCAGGCCGGGCCGTCAGCTGACTTCGGTTACCGAGGGGTAGAGCTCCCTAAAAAAGCCAATAAAAATACTTTGTTTGACAAATAAAAGCCGCAGTGAGGGGAGCTTTGCCGATAAAACGGTGCAAGATAGCCGGGGCGGCCGCAGGGGTTCGTATCCGAGGAACTGCTCTCTGTCCGTGTAACTGACAGGTCGCACATATGTGCCGCCTGTGGACGTGGGATGGGCGTGATGGGGTGTTTGTGCAGAGTCTTCACATCGTTTGACTTTACGAGCCAGTCCAAGTGCCCTGCGACCGTTGGGTGTCTGGTTATGCCCTGCCTCTGGTCGGGCATAGTTAAATTTGAATGAAACACAGAGGAATGTGGGAGCTACTGCCTTAGATTTCTTATATTTTGTTGCAAAATAGATTTGAATTAATCATTAAATTCTCTTTTCCTAGGTTATCTGCCTAAGAATTATTAACTGAACGTTGTGAAACCTCAACAATGACAAAGAACTTAGTACTGGATTGTTGGAGTGCTGGAATAGGGCGTTTTCCTGGTCGCGTCCCTTCGGTCTGTTTGGCTTTGACGCCGGAACTTAACGAATCTTGTTGTTGATGCTGTCGACAACTGTCTTTCGTCTTTCTTCGCTGTCTGTTTGATAATAATCAACGCTGACGACGTTGCCATTTCATATGTTTGCCAACATGAGAGCGGCCATCGCCGATGTGCTCGTATTTATGCCTCGGCTGGGTGTGTTTATGTGCATCCTAGTATTGGGATTTGTTTTTTCCTTCCCACTCATATTTGTTCCTATTGTTAGGCAGTCCCCGGCCCGGTAATGGCGACGTGAACTTTAAACCGGGCTTAAAGTAGGCTTCTCGGCCTGCGTGATTCTGGTCACGGCTGTCAGCTTGGCTCATTTTTGGCGCGGGTTAAAACTAATTAAAATCGGGGCATGCTGCTTCGGCCCAGACTTAATATGCAAACGAGCCGAGCGCCAGCAGCGGATGTCACTGCCGCCTTTCGGGCTTCATTTAAAAATGCTGGGACTTGAGCCGGTCGCAGGCACACTTCGAAATTGAAATTCTCGTTACGCATCTCGGGATTTGTGTCATTGGTGTTTGCTCATACCCGGCAATCGATGCACACAGGCCCGGGTCCAGGCACAGGCCCGACGCTCCCACACTTTGAGTCATGATTACAGCTCGCATATTAATCAACTGACCAAAACATACAAGCCCCGTTTATGATTCGTCAATGTCCTGCGTGCCGCATCCCACGTCCTCCCCCCGAAATGTGTTTGGGCCATCGTTTGTGTGTTAGTTAATTGCAGTTGCCCACTCTCGCATCGGAAGGATTCATTGGCAAACACAAATCGCCGCTTGACTGCTGAAAATTTCAATAAATGATTGCTTACTATTGAGAGCTGCAATATTTGTCGGCATGTTTGGGTTTTATTTGTTTGCCGGCTGCCAGTTGCCACTTTTCCTGCTGGGACAACGGTTTAAAGTTATTCCAGTTCCGAATTTATTTGTTTCGATTTGAACTGCGCTCCATTCATGTCTGACTTATTGTCGGGAACGAAAGGGTTTGTAGGTCAAATTATTATAAGCATTTAAGTTGAATATAGCCTTGTTGTTAGATTGATTTGACTGCTGAAGCGCAGAGAAGTCTAGTTGACTTTTACCAATATATTGCAATAGCAGCTTTAATTTGGTTAAGTTTGATACAGGTTCCACAGCTTTATTCATTAATTTAATCAATTGTATGAGGGATACTGAGACACCTTTTTCTGTTTAAATTTTTCGATTCGGATCTAATACTTTTCCCGTATTTAAAACTTCTCCATTCGGTTTACAGAAGTTCGTATAATAAAAATTCCAGCTTTATTTTTCTAAGAGTACAGACACTGTTAAAAAAAAGGTAAATAATGAAAGAATATTTAAAAAAAAAATTGTTCTGTTTAAAACCTAACAAATAAATTTAGTATTTACCTTACATACAAGTTTAATTATACAATATTAAAACTATTTTTTTTTTAATACAGTAGAATCCGGTTATAACGACTCCGCTTATAGCGTCCGACCGGTTATTACGACGAAAACTTGATGGCTTGGTTGGTCCCCATACAAACTTATATGAAAGGGCCTCCGCTTAGTACGTCTCCGCTTTTAGCGACGAACCGCTTATACCGACGAGATTTTTGACAATTCAACCGGTTATTGCGACGTGCCGGAAAAAAATACAGCGAAATAATGCCAAAAAATTTAAACTACAACCGACGGTGTCACCTACATCGATGTTTCGATGTTTTTAAGAAAAAACATCGATGTATTGATACCTCGCCAATGTTTTTTTCCGCTCTGGTGTGCAGACCTCATATCATATTCCCCGTTATATTTCTGTTTTTTTCTGTCTTTTCCAAGTAAAAAATGTATTTTAATTTGCAATTTATTAAATTTTTCGTTTTGATTTAAAAAATAATTTGTTTTATTTTAAAAGCTATTTCAAACATGGCAACCATAAAAAAAACAAAAAAAAAATTTTTTTTTGCTCCTGCCGGTTTGTGCGTCTACCGGCTATAACGACGTAAAATCGTCGGTCCCTTGAAAGTCGTTATAACCGGATTCTACTGTATAAGAATCCCGTTGCATTTATTAAAAATTATGTTGTATATTCTTACAATTATATTTTCGAGTTGATGAAAAATTTTAACTGATTCTTACTTTTATTCTAAATTAATCTATTCACAATTTCATGTTTGCAACATTTATGTTATTAAAAGTAATGTTCCTTTATACTCTAGAACTAATTGCCTTCATAAGAATGTTTAAAAAAATTAGCTAAATAGTTATGGAAATATTAGTAAAATAGTATATAGTAAACTTTTCCTGCACTGTATTAAAAGTTCCCCGAAAATTAAAAAGATTAGAATTTCACAATTTTGGATTTCTGGACTTTATTTGCTTTAATAATTGTATGCACACTGAAAAAGTTGAGCGTATATGAAATGATTTATTGCTCTGTTTCGCAAAGTTCGCTCTTCGTGTGAAATCCAGCACGTGTTTTTTACATTTGTCTGTGTACATCTCTGGCTACTACAAAAGGCACAACATTGATGCTAACAACGGCAAACAGAAATCGGCTGGACAAATGGCACATATGTACACATGTATGTGCATATGTAGTTACTCAAACAAGCAGACAAAAAATAATAGACAAACCAATCTCCGAAAAACCGGCGAAAAACATTTAGAAACATTGTGGTCGCTTCTCACAGCTGAAATGCCGCGACATGCCATCGGCTCTGGAGGGTGGTTTTGGGGGACCGGGAGACTGTTATATAATAAACACACGCGGCTTGGCTTTGTGGACTAACTAGACAGGGCGGCAGGCCGACGGACAAATGTACAGACACAGCAGCAGCCACCGGGCTCTGCCACTGACACGGGAACCCGAGGACTCGCCGCAGATTTCTGGCTTCTGGATGTTGTGATGATGGCGCCGAAACTGGCATTTTGCGCATTTGTTTTGGAAACCCGTGCGGGTGGGGGATGAGCTGCGAGCGGCTCCCCTTCCTGTGTGGGTTAATTAGGGTGGTGCAGGTTATCAGGAAGATTGTCGCACCAACAATTGAAATTGAAGTAATTAATCGCTGAGTAGGGCCATCGCGCCGCACATAAGAGGTCTCTTCGCGCTCTCAGCACTAATATATTGCAGGGAAATTTGCTTATTCCAATTACAAGCCAACGCCCGGGTTTGGGTAACGTCCCGACGGACTGTGATTTCATCAGCCGCCGCGCCGTCCGTCCGTCAATGTTCCATTTCCATTCCCGGCGACCTATCAATCAATGCGGAACCGGCCAGTCGTTGCCCTCGTACCCCCAGCGAGCAACACGTGTTTCCCCTGACGTAGTCCGGCCAGCAACCACGGAGCACGTGACGCCGGACCCCAAATAGCAGCAAAGCCCCGGGACCTGGAATGCGAGCTTGTTACAGTGCGGATCGAAAATGAGTACGTATGTGTGGCGGTGGCGGCTTCCGATTCACACTATGCGCAATTTCCCAGCTGGATTGCGTCACTCGAACCCGCGCTTTCTGCCGGCGAAGCGGTTTATTTTAAACCTAATTATAAGGCAAGCCCATCGGGCTGTATGTATGAATTCCCCAGTCGATTTGACTTACATGAATGAATGAAAGCCCGCGCTGATAAGGCGATATATGTTCCGACATGCGTCTCGCGTCTCGCTTCCCGGTCGCCGTAAAAGCTGAAAACATTGGACTCAGCACTATGCCGCTCCAGACAGGGGTAAACAGCTCATTAATTCAGACCTCAGACTGTGTAGTTGGTCAATAATGTGATTGGATAAAGGCAAACTTTAGGCCTTAAGCTAGTTTAGATATATTCGATAAAATGTAAAGCAGCTTAATAGTTGTGTCGCTGCCTATTTTTCCTTATTTTAGTTTTAGTTTGGAAGAAGCAAACTTTACTATATTATTTTGTTGGCAATAAAACAAATGCTTGGACTGGTCCGCCTGTTGCTGGATCACTATCATGCGTTGACCTATACAAAATCACCATCTATGTTTAATTCATGGCTCGTGCTTTATGTACCCCCGAATACAACAATTGTTCTTCATCAGCGAATCGCTTTAATTCAACGACTGTCGCGAGGCAAAGACGGGCTGACAGACATCCATTCATCAGAGATGGCCCACGACTTGGATTTGACCCCTGCTTGTCACGCGGCTCACGTGCAGTGTTCCCGGCAGGTAGTTAACGGTCTATTAATGCGGTTGCCAGGCGAAAGCCCAGCCCGGCCACGCGCCTCCCAGCACGCTCCACTCCACTCCGCCCATGCGGCGTATGAGTAATACGCGCAACGACCTTCAACAAGTTGCCTAGTTGACGGCGCCCAACTTGACTCGGGTTCGAATGCTGTTCCCTGTGTTCGGTTTCTGTTTCTCTTTCTGTCTCGACATCGGCCACACATACAGCTGCGGTGCGGCAGGAAGCGTACTAATTAGCAAATAAATAAAAACACGCTGGGAAATACGCACCGTGGGCAAACAGGGACACGCAAACGTGTATCCCTGAGTCTGTGCTCGACTCTTGCCGTGCCACGAAAGCTGGCAAATGTTGTGTGTCGATGCAGGACGTCGACTGTAAGGTTTTGCTGCTGCCTGCAGTTTGGCACGTCGTCTCGGCCGAGCTCGAGTCCTACCGGCCAGGAGCATCCTGTGGTCCGCACTCCGCGCCGATTTTTCGGTCGCTCACGTAGGGCACGTAATTGAAAATTAACTTGTCTGCCTTGTCGGCACTGACTGGCAGGCGGTCCGCCGCATACGAAAGCAGAAGGAAAGCGTTCTCAGTTTCTAAACATGGAAATTTATTCACAATACTTGGGGGTTCCTAATTAAAGCTATACACCGACTAAGAGAGGGGCTTGCGTGCTACCAGAAGCGGCACTGATTCGCGGAGTTCATCCCCGATCCGCTGTGGCACCCGAACACCTCGGCGAACTTTGGCACCTGGCTGAGGGCGTAGTTGAGGCGCTGGCTGCCCGAGTCATGGTACATGTCGCCCTCGTCGCCGCAGAAGAAGTGCGCGAACTGCAGGAAGTAGAGTCGGCCGTCGTCCGGATTGTTCATCCAGTCGCCGCCGTAGGTGTCCAGCGCCAGCCGGGATCCACTGACGTCCGAGGTGCGCTCGTTCAGCATCACGGCGCTGTCATTGAGGCATCTGACGGCGTCCGTGTAGCTCGCCACCAGGCCGAGCTGGTCGCTAAAGTTGCTCATGTGACCCCACGCATCGTAGTCGACCAGGTCCGTGTCGAGGGCGTGCATCATCTCGTGGCCCAGGGTGTTGGCCAGGTCCCCGTAGAGCAGCGCCGGCCAGAAGTCGGCGTGAAAGAAGGGCAGCCGGACGTAGGAGTACGGCACGAAAATAATGTCGCCCAGGCAGTAGAAGTACGGCGTGGCGTCTATGTTGTCGGGAAACTCCGGCTGGTGCATGTTGAAGCTGTACCAAATCTCGCGCTCCGTCTGGTTCGCGGTGCCCTCCAGATCGGAGACCACCGAGTAGTAGTAAAGCAGGCTGTTGAGGTGGTTCTCGTAGAAGTCGTAGCCCACGACCCACCGGCGGTCGACTTCCCAGTAGAACTGGTCGGTCACATTGGGCGGCAAATTGCCCACGTTGATGCGCATGAAGTGCACTTTGTCCTTCAGCGACGACACCAGCTCCTGGCTGAGGTTGAACCGATTGTTGTCCAAGTTCAGCTCCAGCTGACCTCGCAGCTGCTCAAACACTCGGTGGATGACGAGCTCATCGGCCCTTCTGCGGTTGGCGTAGAATCTGTGCTCGTAGACATAGTTCATCGGCAGGTAGAGGGAGCGGCGCATGTGGCGGATGCAGCGGAGCGACAACGACTTACTATCCGGGCTCCAGTCGGCCAGCGGGTTGTGCGGCAGGCCCACGAGGTGGCTAAGAAACCTCGCCAGGCTGTAGCGGTTGAGCAGCAAATTGTCGGCTTGGTTGAGATACTCCACCAGACGCTTGATGGCCGCCAGGTCGTCCACTTGGAAGGCCTGATTGCCTCCCACCGACCTGTTTAGCTGCTGCCTTAAGATCTGGTCCCAATCCACCCCGGGCACTTCGGCCCGAATCTCCTTCAGGCTGCGGTTTGTAAAGCTGTCGTCGGGTACTTTGGACCTCTCCAGGCTGGTTAAGTTTTGCTCCAAGAGTCTGAACTGCTCCCGGAGCTCTTCGTAGGGGGGCCAAGGTCCGTCGGATAGGCCGTGGCGACTCAGGGCGTCGTAAATGTCGGGGGTGAGATTCAGGCTCAGGTGGTGGTTGTGCGGCAGCAGGAAGAGCATGTGGTGGCTGGCGTTGTGCCATCGCACCTCAAGCAGCACAAAGTGGCCGTGGTAGCCGTACCGTCCCAGGAAAGCCAGCAGCTCCGACCAGTGCGTGGTCCTCAGGGATCTCTGCAGCTTCTGGTCCAGCAGCTCCAGGTAGCGGGCCAGATTGGGCTGGCCCAGATCGAGGCAGTCCTGAAAGTGGGTTGCCAGTTTCCTGTACATGGGGAATTCGAAGTAGCTGGAATTGTGCCGCAGCTCTGTGAATAGCTCCTCGTACTGGTCGTTGATGTGGGCCTCGCTTATGGTCGTGGCCGTGGCATCGCTGCCGTGCCTTTCCCGCCACTTTCCACAGGCATAGGCGTAGAAGTCGTCGCAGGGCTGCCTCTCGCTGTCCACGTAGCTCATCAGCCGCTCGATGTGTTGCTGGTTGACCGCCGGATTGCAGCTGTTGTGGTAGGGACAAGAACGATTCAGATTTGTTGTGTACGGGGCACTGTAGGCGTAGTCGACACCGGCCAGGAATAGAAAGAGTGTCCACAGTCTGACTGACATTTTGCAGGATTTATTATCTGTATATTTGAATTTATCACACTTCTGGGAAGCTGGCAGCTTCTCTAAGTTGCTTTCATATGCCGCGTTGACGATCTTTGATTTTAATTTGATGCTTTCTTGGCCGCATAGATGCAAACATGTCCGACGAGAAGAAAACGCTTCTATTTTAATTAATTCAAGGCGATGGAGAACAATTCTTGGTACAATTCGAGCGAATGTTGCGCGACTGCCGCTTGTTAAAATACAACTAAAAACTCGTTTCACGCGGTTTCGATTTTATGTAGATTCCGTATTCGCATTTTCACTCTCCCTGCTGGCTATACGAAATACTTACCCACACAGGAGCGAGCTTCTTGCAGCTCGGCTCTTTTTTCGCTTGGTTAGCTTATCAGCGTTTTAAATACGTCTTTTCGTTTGGTGTGGCGAGGTTAGATAAGCACACTTGAAGAAATCGGAGGGAACTCGGAAAGTAGCAATCACATGATGATTAGTGATGGACTTTAATTGATTTTCTGTGTTTCAGGCAAAAAAATAAGTTTTTAATGTATCAGAAATAAGGATTTATGTCGCCTTTGATTTTTTTAACCTCAAATTCTTGTTTCATATGTCTCAAAGTAACACTCCTCAAACTATAAATTATGATCCCCATTGTTTTACAAATTTAATTTAAATTCTTTTTAAGATTTATTTAAACACACATTTTTTTTTGGAAATACAAAATATTCCAAACCAAATTAAATAAGATATTTAAGACGGAAAGTGACAATAGTTTTAATTTTTGCTTTACAGTGTATAGTAAAGGCTTCTAAATCTATGCCAGTGTATGGTGGATGACACTCAACTCAATACTTTTATTAATTGTAACAATTCGACTTTTATTATTATTTTAGTTAGTGGTTAAGACCGCCGCTCGAACGGCGCCTGATAAGGGCTTCGAATTAATGGATGACGCAATTGAAAGTGCAATTCATGATTGCGATTAACCTCAAGCACGAGACATGTTCTGCCTCGGCACCACCCAGTGGCCGGTCTATAATATATATGCAAAATATGTTCCCGTTTATTTTCATGTTCAGATAATGCTCTAACCATGCTGTAGCTGTCGCTCGGTCCCCGGGTGGGGGCTTGTCAAAGGTGCTTTGGAATATTGAATCGAATACGATCTCGGCGATTGAATCGCTCATTTGTGTGCCCCTCAGGAGTCTAATTATATTTCTTATTTTTCTGAACCTGCCTTGTTTCCCCCATATTCCTCAGGTTAAATTTCACGTATATGTGAAATCTCGCTTAAGCTTCGCTGGAATAAACACAGAATATTCCATATTCATTGCGAATCTTTTTTATGATTATACACATCAGCGGCTCCTAATCAGCGAAGTTCAATCCCTCATTTAATATTAAATGAATGCGTTTTAATTAATTTGCAATTTGGCATAAAGAAGGAGACACTCTTTTATTTATCCATTAGCGGCACAGCAAAAATGCCGCAATATTAATTAATTACTCGCTTTAAAGCGCACGACGCTTTAACTTTCGAAAATACCTTTCTATAAATCCGGGAGACGTCGGGTGAATTTATGCAAATTTATTGAAAATGCTTTAAATGTGTTTATGCGTGCAACGCCAAAGAACGCGACCTGGTCGCCGTGTGTATCAAAGAGAAGAGCAAGCGATAATTATTTATATTAAAAATTTCACTTTTTCGGCACATAACTCATTAAATGCCATATAGACAAAAGGCCGCGTCAGTTCGGCCAAAGCGGTATGCCGTATAAAGCGAAATATGCAATTTAATTTATTAATATATCAAGAGCGCGGCAAGCGGCAAACGGCAAACGAAAATTAATCTGCGCATCCCGCGGCCGGGCCAAAGAGATTCGAGAAGAATGCGTGTCGTTAACGGGTCAATGGCAACACAACACTTCCGCAGCTTGGAGTCCACAGCCTCTGGTAGTTGGAAGCTGCAAGTGGCGGCACAGCCCGCTTCACTGCATCGACGCCACAAAAGGATGGTCGTGGTGGCTCCACGTTGGAGCACCCAATTCATATTTCAAGCACGCGTCGCGGGCCGCTGAACTTCCCTTCTTGAGTCTCATCGATGCTATAAGAGTGAATTCTTTGCCTCACGTTGATCACGGTCAAGCGGATGGAGAATTTACCATTCCGGAGCAACGTTAATGTACCCCTGTTGAAATTTTAACATTTTCCAAACGTCAACGAACAAGATTTGGCTTACTACAAAGTTCTGGAGTCCTTGTAATACATATGTTATAAATAAATAGGGATAATTCGGCAGGCGATGGCTTTAATCTCATGAATACTTTACCAGGTATCGCATTTTCGATGTCCTCCACTTAATCGCTGTTACTTCTCCCCATTTGTTCTGATTTCGATGGCATTAAAAGTATATCTGCGGTTCGTTTCCACCCCACAGTCAACGGACTGCTCTTACTTTTAAAAGCCAGACACAGAGGAAAAACCCTCGCACATCGCTCTTCAGTTTTTGAGTCCACTCTCAAGTTACTCGCACTCGAAGTAATTCAATTCAATTTCCGACGTCTCTGCGCCGCACAAACGACGAAATTAAAGTTATTGAAAGCACAGGCCAAACAAATAAACGCCGGAGTTTTGGCTGGGGAAAATTGTGCAAAAACCTTTTACTTTCTCGCCCATTGAGCTCTAGTTGGCGAATTTGTTGTCTAGACAAAGTCGCTGCCACGCATGAAAATATGCCACGTGGCTATTAGCAAATTGAAACAGTCTATTTAAAGGCTTGACTATCTCACAGATGATACAATAACGAGGCATTTCCTTTCACTGCAGTCACCGTTGGCATCAGACCTCTTTGGCACCTGAGCTCTCTTTCCCAAACTCTGCTCATTCGAATTTACTGCTTTTGAAGTGATTTGCATAAGGTGGAAAATGGCAAACAAAGTTCAGCTGGCATAACGGACGACACCCACCTCCAGGTTTGGCTTGAATCGTATCAAAATCAGAGCTCGTCCCCTGAGCCCTGCTTTCGCCTTTCTCGCCTTCTCTCCCCACAAGCCACAAGATGCAGAAATTTCAGTGTGTGATTTTTATTGTGACTGCAACTCGCTTGGGTCTTGTTAGTATTCCCATTTTCGGGCGAGATTTTTGCGCTTGGTGTGCAGTGATGCTGGGGTTTGGGCATTTCCAGTTGCCGTACACGAGGTGTTAATTGGAACTCGCATTTAATAGCCTCCTTGGCAGCTGCACGGACATCTTTATTATCCTTTTCTGCCCAGAGGATGAGGGACATCTGCAGTTGCCCTGCATTGCACTTGAAGGCCATAAACTATTTGCAATTTCTGCAACAGTTCAGGTCAACTCGACTAGGACTTTCCTGGAAGGTTCGCGAAGGCAATTAAATTACTGTTACCGCGGGAAATCCATTAGCTAGACAGCTGCGGCAGTGGGGCTTACCTGATCGGTGATCAGCGGATCAACGCGTATTGGAGGTAGCGCGACAACCGCCACTTAATCCGCGCGCGGATTCGGGTATAGGGACCAGGCATCCCTATACCTGCTACCTGTTCCTGCTAGAAGCACATACCCGTGCTAACTTTTACCTGTGATGACTATAAGAACTGTAGGCAAGCAGCGGAAGGGCACAGTTACAAACTGCAACGTCTAACGTGAACACCAAAATTCAAAAGCGAAAATCAAGATGGTCCTGAGCAATTCTACACCAAACAACAAGCACAGCGAGATGATCGTGGACACGGCGGCCATGAACAGCGAGGATCTCAGCGAGCTGCTGCAGCTGAATGCGGAGATCGAGGAGCGTCGTCGTGCCAGCCATCACGGGAACGCTGGCAACGCCTGCGGCCTGCTTCGGGCCACCATGACCCGGGAGGAGCTCTTCGAGATCTCCTCGCTGGACGACGACCGCTTCCTTACGGCCCTCGAGCATCAGAACTCGTATGTGACGCCTGGCCGTGTTCAGGTCACGGACCTGGACCTGTCCAGCATTGAGAACCTGATGAAGTATTTCGACGAGGAGGTGCCAGTCACACCCACCAAGAGCCCAGAGGCCCCCAAGATGGCCGCCTGCTCGGGAAAAGTGGCCAGCGCCATAGCCAAGCTCGCCATCCAATCGGATCCCGTCACTCCGCCCAAGCCGAAGATGAGTGGCAAGCAGAAGATCAGCGAACTGAAGCAGAAGTATGAGCAGCAGCCGGAGATGCACACCCCACGTGGCGCCGCAAAGCCCTCCGGAACGCTTCAAGTGATGGTAAAGGAAATGGCTCAGCGGTTTAACTCGAAGATCAGCCACGTGATGCGCCGCGCCGAACAGCCGCAGTACGTCCAGCTGCAGAACGAGCTCTCGCCGGACGCCAAGCCCCTGTCGCAGTCGCACCTCAAAGCAGAGACGCCACGTTCCGGCCCCTGCCTGGTGGCCGAGGAGGTGTTCCGCGAGCTGAGCGTGAAGGACAAGGCACTGTTGTTCAACAAGTTTGTCGGCGACATGGCGGCCAAGCATCCCAAGTTTAAAGCCCATGCCGCGGGTCTCAAGGCGAAGGTGAAGAAGCAGATGGTCCGGGGCGAGGTAGTAGCGGAGCAGCAGGCCAGTGTCAAGCATCTGGCTCAGGAACTGGAGGCCAAGTGCGTTCTAGAACAGGGTTCGCCACCGCGACCCGGAGGACTTTCTCCATCCAAGCCGGCTAAGAGCAAGCCGGAGACACCCACTTCCCAACTGCATGTGAGTACGCTGACGGTAATCCTCAAGCCGAGTCCGGAAGGCAGGGTGCCGCGACCTCTCACCCGCCGTTGCCTAGAGCCTCAGAGCGACAGCCATGCCCGAGAGACATCCCAAAAACGGAATCTGGACGCTATTCGTAAGTCCCTGCCCACAGAGGCCTATGCCCCACCGAAGAAGATCCGGCGCACTCGTCAGGAGCGCAGCGGATGCGAGAGCCAAATGTTTTTTCAGAACGAGCAGCTGGAAACCGTCTTCTACAGCTGGCTCAGCACAGAGAACGGCGTTCAGTTCGATATCACTAGTGTGTCGAATAGCCAGCAGCCCATTGAGATAGCCGCAGGCGAAGAAGACCTCTTGGAGCAGCCGCTGCCCGAGTTGAGCGCAGCTTCCATAGGCGATAGCACCCAGAAGACCGCCGTGGAGCAGCTGCTAGAGGAGGCCATAGCCAAATTGGAGCTGGAGCACAGTGTGAAGGAGGACGACCACGTCGAGGAGAAGGAGGTGGACACGGCCCAGGCTCAGATAGTCAAGAGCACTCCGCGTCGGGTGAAGCGTCAGGCTCCGCCAGTGCCCGCTCCTCGACCCAGCCTGAGTCAAACCCAGTCCAGTGCCTCCAGCTGCAAGCAATCCGAAGCTGAGGAGAGCGAATCCGGGTTGTCAACACTGCCAAAGGTAAGTTCAAAGATTGTTGCAATAAAGGAATGCGTGTTAACCATACATTTTTACTCTCTTCAGATAACCAGCGACGAATCTCAGCCGGAAACACCAAAGGAAGGCCAAGAGCAGACTCACTTCGATTTCGCAAAGCCCCAGCGTCCACCCCGCAAGAAGAAGATGCGCCGCACCCTGACTTGGAAGAAGGAGAACTCCATTGTTGAGGCCACTGCCAATGCGATCACCTCCACAGACTCTGACTCGGACTACAAGCCACCTGCCTCGGCGCCCAGCAAAAAAAAGATGGACGCAGCCTCCAGTATGCCCGAACAGAGCTACATAGAGCTGGACAAGTCTTTGATGCGCCACGTGAACTCGCCTCGGAAGATCAAGTCGGCCTACACGCTGACCGTGATGTCCTCCCCCTCGCCAAATGCAGACAGCGATCAGTCCCCAGCCCATACGCCCAGGCAGTCGCTGGCTCAGCCCCTGAGGGACAGCTTCATAGACCAGGGCTTCGAGACGTGCTCAAACGATCCAATGGACAACAGCCCGATGCGACGATCCTCCTTTGGCAACAGCGGCTCGAAACCCTCCGGTTTCTCCACGCCGGTCAAGGGGCGCCACGGCACCAGCCCGGCTCAGCAGCAACTATTCAGTCCCATTCCAAACCTGGAGAGGCCACGACGCAGCTCCTTGGCCATGCAGGTGATTCGAGAGGACCAACCACTCGACCTGGATGGAATTTCCACTACCCCCTCCACGCCCTGCAGTGAGCGGGAGTTCTTTGCCAATGCGCCAACCGTTGATATTAACTCCTCCCAGGATGAGATCCCGGCTGCGAAGACACAATCAATGTTCTGGATCACAGCGGGGGACTTCACCGTGTCCCTGGAGATATTCTACAACAGCCCCGAGCGCCTTCGCCTGCTGTACGAAATATTCACGCAGAAGAGCTGGGAGACACGGGACCTGGCCTTCGGCATCGACGGGCATAAGTTCACCCGGGGCGGAGGAAGCTCGTGCTCAGCCCGACAGACCCTGCCGGAGCGTCCGCCCAGCGTCCAGGGCTGCTCCCACTACTGGTTCGCCAGCGGAGACCTGGCCGTGCCCTTCAGCGGCAAACTGATGACAGGCGAGAAGGTGGAGAAGCTGTTCGCATTCCTCGACTCTGAGAAATCCGAGTTGCGCTTCGGAGTGGATCACATCGAGTTCAGCAGCGTTCCTGAGTTCTGGCCCACCACCCAGAAGTACTCGATCGAGAGCAGCTACAGCATGCTGGTGGGCCTACAGACTGGCGCCAGCAATGGCCTGGAGGGACGCAGCAAGTACTCCTGGCCCAACAACAGCGGGAATGCAAACCAGACCATTAAGACCAGCGACCTAGACCAGACGGAGTTCGAGTCCGATAGCTTCAGCAACAACAGCGGAAGGCTGTCCTTCTCACCCGACATGTTCTCCATCGACTACGAGGCGGTGCCCCTGGACGAACTGTTCGCCAAGTCGGGTCCAGGTGCCACTCCTGCTGCTCCTGTCATGTCCGTGCCCCAAATGATGCAGACGCTGAGGCATCAGCAAAGCAAGCTCCGGAGCGTGGAGCAACGAATCCGCAGCTACGACAAGCCCGCCAATCTGGCGGACGGCTCGCTGGAGCACTGCCGCAACACGCCGGAGTATGTCCACAAGCTGCGCTCCATCATCCGGGCCATCGACAACATTGGACGCGACGATGGCTTCCGCGGCTGCTCGATGGAGCAGCTTGAGAGCTTCATGTACTTCCTCAGCGAGTATGCGGACATTTGCCTGGCCAACTGCAGCGAGCACATGGACAAGATACTCGACACTCTGCTGGATCGTCGGGCCGTGGAGGTCTAAGGAAGTAAATAGTTCCTAGAATAAGTTCCTCTATCCATAAGTTTTTAGACACCAACATTTAATGTTCCACAGACCTAAGAAAATAAAAATAAAAGACTAAAACTAAATTCAACGATTTATTCACTGAGGGAAGCATACTTTCGGGAGTGGTTGATATTCGCAGTATCATAGATTTAGGCTTAGCCGACCAAGTCTCTGTTCCCAGGGAGAGATGCCACAATGCCACTTGAATCCTGATGCCTTCCAGCCGCCAGCCCTCCGGCATGTCTGGGCTTGGGCTTTGTTTTCGCTGTGCACATGCCACGTAGGAGGCCAAGAACATCACGAGCTTTGGACAAAATAAATGTTTGCTTTTTTCCCCCGCCAAGAAAATACGAATGTCTCCTGCACTCTAGACACTCCCTGACCAGCCTTGAGCAACGATATTGGTGCAGTTTCAGGAGTCGAGGAGGAACGCCACCTCGGCTCAATAACAATTCCACGTGCTCCGAGTGCTGCGCCAACACAGGATCAAATAAAATCGGAAATCGGTGCACTCGACAGTGGGGCAGGATAAGCATTTATGCGTTCCTTGGTCACTGGTTAGCCCAGTGATTCGAGTGGAATTGTTATTGATATGTGGAGCGTCATCTACGGGGATTGGCTGAGCTTATTATCCACCTACCGGGCTGTGGGATCCGGACGTAAGGAATAAAAAGGCATACTGATGTGTAAGAAGCAATCCAAATAGATATTTTATTTGTGTCGCTGGCTGCTTGCTGGCTTGCTCCGTTCGGGGACAAATTCTTTAAATGTACATTATCACTCTTATCGTTTAGAAACACAAACTAAGGCCTATGATATATGTATTTAAATATATTTGTATATGTATAGTTTAGAACGTACTTATGTTGGCTGCTGGCTTGCTTGGTTCAAATAAACTGATATTGTACTCAAAACCCACTCGAACTCGCCAACTAACTTAGGTGTTTATCAACTGTATTTGTATGTCGTATTTGCGTTCATTTCTTTATAATTGGCTTTTGATTAATACCGTCTCGCGTGCTGGTAAATGGGACTTCTGTTTTATGTTTTTTGTTTCTTGTCTTTGAGTTCCTATATCATAAATTGCTTCCTGCCTACCCTCGCACAAGTGGGCAATCGCTGAGACGCCTTTAACGAGTACATAATTTACAATGGTATTTGGTTTCATTCATGCGGATGCGTTTTTATTTACAGTTTGTGAGTGTGTATCCTGTGCTTTGTATTTTAACAATTTGGCAACATTTGAAATGTATATTTATTCGCTTTTTTTGCAATTAAATTAATTTATGTTTTGACTAACTAACCAGAATGTGTGTGTGTTTACGACTGACTGTGCTGAAATCATGTGTTGCTTTCTGTTGTTGCTTTGGCACCGCACTGTGTACACCCTTACCAGGAAGATGAGAGCATTGGGAACCCAACTAAAGTGGGAATCTGCATTTAGGCTGCAAAGGTGAGAATAGGTTAGCCCCGTCCCCGTCCATAACTCGCGATAGGGTGTACCAAGTCGACTTGGGAGTGAGTCAGCTCGGTTAATTAATTTACTGCCTTTGTTTGGCCAACACATTTTTGAATAACGCCCGCACGCAGTGGGCTATTGCGCCAAACAAAATCCAATATTTATGTGTAGCAAAGGGTAAACCAAAGCATGACTTCGTTAGCGCAACCATTTGCTTAATTAAGTACATAGTTTTTATGGTTTATCAGCCGCTCGGCTGCAGCTCCTATTTTCGGGCTTTCGGGCGCGTTGTTCACTTTTAATTTCGATTTGTTTTTAATGGCACTTTATTAATACGATTTCTATGTGTGTATCCAGAGTCCTCGTCCTCTAAGCCCGCCAGTGCGTTCCCAGCAGCGCAAGGAGCGCGAGCGGCCAGCAGGCCGCCATGGGGAGCCTCCGGCTCCCGCTGCCCTTGTCCTTGGACCAGTCGTAGCCCTTGGGACTGTTGCCCGTCAGCTTCTGCTCCGACTTGCCGATGTCGTTCAGGTTCGATTGATATTTGTTGCCCGCTGTAAGTGCCGGCACGGTCAATTAGTTTGCCAGCAGAGGTTGCAGTTCGCTGCTACTACTTACATTTGTCAATCACAATCACCGAATTTGTTGGCCCGTCGCCGCCGATGCCGTTCAGCGGGGTGTTGTGGTAGCCGTCCAGCGTGTTTGCCGTTGTCGTCGTTGTTGTGCGCCGCAGCGTTGTGGTTGTGGGCGGCGGTTGTGTGGTCGGCGGACTTGACACTGCGGGGCATAGATTTTGAAATGAATCAGTTTGTGTATTTGTCAGTGTGTGTGTGTGTGTATCAGTGGAGGATGCACTCTCAGCGAACAATCGCGGCTCCATTTACCGGCTAGCCACAAGCCGCAGCTCCCGCACACGTTCAAAAACCCACCGCCCACCGCCAGCTCGATATCTTAACTGCCATTTTCTGCTCTTCCACCCAATTGTCTTCCCTCTTCTGGCCACGTAAGTCCAGCCTCCTCGCCCTCCTCTTCCTTTCGATTTCAATTTCTTGGCCCCTTTCCTAGAGCTCCTTGGACTTCTTCTCGGCTGGCTGGCTGGCCGGCCTCTCTTGGCATTAAATTCGACAATTTGTTGGGGAAATTTATGGGGCCTGGCACTTGGCCTTGCCTTGGCTGCGAATCCCGAAACCAGGAACCTTCCAGCTCCTCGTATCTTCCCCTGACCACTCAATAAAATTGTCACAGGTTCATTGTTCGCATTGTTGGCGCTGTTCCCCCCACTCTTATCAGCGGCCATTGTTACCTTTAATTGGTAGAGCGACACCCACTTCCGTAAGGGCTCCTGCCATTGTTGTGCCACCGGCAGCCAAATAAAAAGCGTGTACATATAAATTAACTTGTCGCCTTTTCACATTGGCCATTCTTGGTGGCCATGGCCATTTATTGGCGCCAACGCCAACGCCAACGAGCGGATATTTTATATTGTTTTATGAACTTTTGTGAACGAAATCGGGACTGCCAGGCCGGGCTATAATAGCCAAGCCATTGACTGGGGAGTGATTTAGCAAATTGACAGATTATTGACACTTTATTGGTCCAGCAACGGCTTTAATTGCCACCTTGTCGCAGCCACAACGAGGAAATCAATAGATAAGGGAAACCGAACCCCTATATATAATGTTGCATACGTTTTCGGGGGCAAGTGAGGGAATTAAAGCCAAAGCCAAAGCCCTTAAAGTACCGCACTAACAATGGATATGGATAGTTATCTCTGGCCAGGGCACAACCAATCAACTGCACCGACAAACGCCATAATTAAAGCCACAAAATGTTGCAGTTTTGGATTTCCAGCCATCTAAACACACGAGCCCCAAAGCCCTCGCCCTCTGTAATTTATACCGCATTTCGGGCGGTGCCAGGAATCGCTGTGGCTGTGGCTCTGGCCCCATATTAAAGGGTATAAATAACTCGTATGGCTGCGAACTCACTGTAGAGCTTAATGTTGCCGTCGGTGTCGCCCCGAGGATTTTTGGCGACGCACTTGTAGTTGCCATAGTCGCTGCTCTCCACGTTGATAATCGTCAGTCGCATAGTCGCCTTGTACGACGGATGGCCCGGAATCGTTTCGGTTCTGCAAGTAGAGAAAATCACAAAGCTCGGCATTAGCATCAGCAGCGGTACAATCTGTGCGGTGAGGCAAGGTCAATGACAGCTTTTGCGCCGCGCGTCCATGATCCGGCGCATATTGTGGGTCAGTCCCCATGAGTGCCAATCGGGAATCAAGGCCAAGGTGAAACTGATAAGCACCCACTTAAGGCTAATCATAATGCGACCTGGCAGGGCGAGCACAGTGGCTCCAAGTGTCACTTAATCGGCACAAATCGTAGCTTAGATTGTTAATTATATGTTTTAGTTTCAACAAATTGAAACAATTATTAAAAGGTCGTACTATATTTTAAATCAATTTTATGTTATGAAGACAAGTTCGTTAGTAAAGGAAAATCCTTTAATAATCGAATTCATTGGTTTGTAAAATACACTAAATACACAACAACACTTTTTGTGCTAGTTTACATATTACTTGTCCCACTATTTCCTAAAAAAATGTGCGGAAGAACGCGCAATAGTAGACAATTATTTATTAGGTTACACCCTAGCAGCGTATTCTAATTATATTCAGAAGCTTTTATAATAATATAATACTAAATTGAAAAATTATAAGGGTTTACAAACTCCGGCTTCCCAAAGTTAGCAGCCGTTATTGTTTGTAACCAGTCCCAGTCCAGTAAATAGACCTTGGTCCTCAATAAGAAAACTCTTCCCCATTCCTACAATTATTAATATTATAAGCTGGAATCTCCTCTACTCTAAAATCGAATATAATATTACTACCTTAAATAGTTACTTGTATTCTGGGACATAAAATCGGGTTGCTTGAACTAGTGTGCGCTGCGCGGACTCCACGATGAAGACTGACAGGCAACGGGGGCTTGCTCTAGTCCGTAGTCTCCGCGATCCAGGCGACTCAGTGTCTGGCCAGTTGTAATTTGTCACAGTCGGAACCATCATGCTGAGGCTCAGCCTGGCGGCTTTTCTTCTCTTTTCGCTGGCCTGGCGCACCACGCCCACCGCTTGTCGCCAGATGCGTCCCGCCCAGAGCATCCAGCAGATGCTGGCCACCCAGCTGCAGAGCTATATGGACACCAAGGCGCGTCCCTGCGAGAACTTCTACCAGTATGCCTGTGGCAACTGGCAGATCCAGCAGGAGGAGCAGAACTTTCCGCGCGAAAGGGAGCGGGACAGGGACCGCGAGCGGGAGAGGTACCCGGAGCAGTTGCTGCCGTCGGACATTTTGGAAGGGATTGACAGCAGCCTGAATCGGCGCTTGGAACTCCTGCTGCGGCGCAGCAACGGCAGCTCCATTGAGGGAGACTCTACGGTGCTGGAGCTGATGCGCCTTTACTACCGCTCCTGCAAGCGACTCAAGCCATACAACCTGAAGAAATATCTGGTGCTACTGCAGCCCTCCAACCTCACCCACTGGCCGTCGGTGGGTCGAGGGTGGCGACCCGACAACTTCGACTGGGTAACCACTATGGGAAGACTGCGGCTGCACGGCCTGAATGGGGCACTCCTGCGGATGGATGTCCTGCCGCGGTGGGACGACTCGCGCTCCTACAGTCTCTACGTGAACAAGCCGAGTCGCCAGGAGACGCTGCCCATGGGGGAGGGTGCCATCATTGAGCTTCTGCTGGACATTGGCCAGACGAAGCGGGCGGCAAACGCTCTGGCCCGACTGGTGGACGACTTCGAGCACAAGTTGCACCGCCTGCAGGACCTGGATGACGACGAGGGACCGCGAGAAATGCAACTGGGCTACCTGGCCACCTATCTTCCACAACTCCGTTGGCTGTCCTTCATGCGGCAAGTGCGCGATGAAGCCGAGCTGGATCTGCGCTCCACGTTGATAATCGAGAACATACCCTACCTGAGGGCACTGTGCGAACTGGTTGAGGCCCAAACGCCGGACACCGTCTGCAGCTATATCATGCTCAAGTGGCTGGCCTTTCTCAAGACTCAGGGCCCAGCGGAGATCTCGCGGGGAGAGTGCGTCTCCAGCCTGCGAAGGGCAATGCCACTGGCCAGTAGCTGGCTGATTAGCCAGCGTTTCTTCGAGCCGGATTCTGAGCCAGAGATTCGCGCTCTGTTCCGGCGGCTAAAGCGGCGATTTGGCCAAACTCTGTCCGAGAACCGCCTACGACTTTCGCCTCCCCTGGTGCACATCCTGCAGCAAAAGATACGCGCAATGCGGCTGCAACTGGGCTTTGTCCAGTTAGACGAGCTGGAGAACGTCGAACAGCACTACACTCACCTCGAGCTGAGTGATCACAACTTCTATGGGAACCAGCTGGAGCTGCTCCGCCTGCGTGTGGTGGCCAACAACGACATGCTCTCGCTGAACTCCACCAACGCAACCAATTCAACGCGGGGAAGCGTCAGCTACCTGGCGGAGAGCTGGGATGCCAGCAACTCGTCGCCACTTTATGTGAGGCCACGCAACCTGGTGCTGGTGCCACACGGACTGCTCCAGCTGCCCGTGTGGCACCGAAACATCAGCGCACTGCAGCAGCACGCCGTGTTGGGGTTCGCCCTGGCCCACGAGCTGGCTCATGGGTTCGACATGTCGGGAATCGACTACGATGACCTCGGCAACATCATGGGCCCCGTGGAGGAGATCGGGGCTAGCAAGCAGTTCCGGCAGGGACTCAACTGCATGCAGCAGCAGATGGCAACCGGATCCAAGTGGCTCGACGAGAAGCTGGCTGACTTTGCTGCCCTGCGACTGGCATATGAGACGTTCTTCGGTGTGCGGGCGGATCAGAGGGAGCCGCGAGATCCCTTGGTGCCCCAGTTTAGCCAGCGGCAGCTTTTCTTCATTAGCTTCGCCCAGTTCTTCTGCGGACGGACGCCTGCCTCCAGTCTTCGGTCGCAGCCACAGGCTCATTTGGAGCACGCCGCCGACGAGCTACGCGTGATGCAGACACTGGCCAACTTTGAGGAGTTCTCGAGGGAGTTTGGCTGCGAGAAGAAGGCCAAGATGCAGGCCAGCCATCGGTGTCGGCTTTGGTAACAGTCTAAAACCTTAAATCCTCCAAGCTTCAAGAGGAAATTCAAGCTCAAAAATTTGATAGAGATCGCTTCTATATGATAAAGATGTCTGACTTTGAATGAATTATAAAATATTTCTATTTATATAGTATGAAATAATGATGTGGAGCATTTGATGTGGGTATATGTGGCGCATTAAGTTTCCGATCGTTTTTATGAAAACTATATGATGTAGTCATCGATCTAGTTCTTGTAGGCTATTTAGAATGTTAGGGGGTTCAAACACTGAGAGACGGACTCCCGGGTTAAAGTTAATCAGAAATTTGTACCTTACTTTAGTAATCTGCATATTAATGGACGAAGTGGATCGATCTTTGACAGAACTACCATCCCCATTGACGATAAAAGTAAATGTGGATAAGGGGAATGCATGGTCATTTATTTAGGAAGCTAAGCAAAACTTTAAGTGTTTAAGATTGTACAAAATTAAAACGTGAAAAACAACGAAAACAGCGATCTGGGCCTTCAGATTAGAAATTAGTTCCAAAGTGTTGGTTTGCTGGGGGCTGCAATCACCACAGCTGGCAAGTTTCGGCTTGAGCTCGATCCCTGCGGCAGTCAAATGCCCTTTCGAAGGGTTCAAAGCCGTTCAGCAGCTGCTGCAAACGCATATCTTGGTTGTCGTGACCCGCAATGTTTGAGTCGCCGCAGAAGAACTGCGCCAGATTGAGGAAAAAGAGTTGCTCCTGTGACTTGTTAGTGAAATCCAGGCGGCTCTTATGGTTGGCGTTTTCGAAATATGTGGTGTATGCCAGACCTAGGCCGGATATGTCTGCTATTCGTTCGTCAAGGAACTGGGTCTTATTCTGGTTCATGCACTCCAAGCCTTCTTTAAACAGAGTCGATAAGCGGATTTCACCGCCGATTTCGTTAATGTTTCCATGGCTGTCCAACAAGATTCCAGTGCTGTCAACGGCGTGCATCAGCTCGTGGCCGATAAAGAACCCCAGAAGGCTGTACTTGAATACCTCGTGACTATCGGACACGAATATCGGCTCCTGCAGAATACCATGTGGCACTATGATCATATTCTGGCGCACCGCGAACATCGGGGAGCAGCTCATGGCCGAGATGGGATCGGCCATGTAGAAATACTCTCCTACACTCGGCGCCGGTTGGTCAAGTTGCGCCATTTCCTTTCGGGTGCGGAAGCTCAGCAACTTCAAGTGTTCTCGGCTGTAGTCCAAATCATCTGAGAGTATTTCCAAGTCTGCGTAGAACTGACTGACGAAGCTTCGATGGTCCAGACTCTTTGGCAGATTTCCAATATTAAGCGAGATGGCCTGCACCTTCCGGGCGACCATCCTGCGCTGCTTGGCGGTCAATCCAAGCCGATTACGCTCGATCTGCAGCAGTAACTGGCGAGTCAGTTGGCTGAAGATCTGCTCGACCTCCAAGGTGTGTCGCTGCAGGGTTTGGGGCTGGATAAATCGCTCTTTATAGAGCAGTGTAGTGGCCAGATTCATGTTACGCCGCAGATCCATTATGCAACCAATGGGCACTGCGCTTTTCATTGAATCCTCCAGCACGTGGAGCACAAAGCGGATCATTATATAGGTAACCACCACCTCGGCGTCCGATGAGTCCATCAGGCTCTTGAGGCCCGTGAAATACTGCAAGTTCAGCACCTGCATGCGGAAGTTGAGGGGAATGGTGTGGCCGACTACTGTCTCCAAAAACCGGTGCCAGTCGAGACCCGTTCTGTGCTCCAGCTCGCGTACACTCAAAACCTGGATCTCCGAGTCTTCATCAGCTTCCGCTAAAGCTGTAACATTAGACTCTAGTCCCCTTATCTTGAACGCCAGCGCTAAGGTGTTTTTTTTTACACCCATTATTTGGAACGTGGCGAGAATTGCAAAAAACTTATTCCGGTAAGTCGTCTGTCCCTCAAAGATCGGCTTGGTAAGGTCTACGACAATCTCCTCTCGGTTTTCAAAAGTAGGTATCACCAGAACGTTAATTAGGACGTTTCTGAGGCCGTAACGGTGAAGATGTGCCAGGGTCTCCATCCACTTGAACTGATCCTTGGGCCAAGCCGTGCCTTCGGGGCTGAATTGAGGCCACGTTAGTCCGTCGGCTGGAGGTACATGTCGCAGGTAGTGCGAGGCAGAGCGCGTGCTCTCCGGAGCATCGCGGCAGGTGAGAAAAAAGCGGAGGGCCTTTGCCTCAACAGTGCTCGCGTTGAAGCCGGGCATCCGCGAGCTTCCCTCCAGTTCCTCCATTAGCAGGAGCAGGTCTTGGTTGACCTTGTGGTCCAGCATCGTGGTGACTTTGTTGAAGGGGTCATCAATGTGCCGAGCCGTGTACTTGCCGCACGCATGCTGAAAGTAATTGCTGCAGGCGTCTTCTCCCTCGTCAACATAGCTGAGGATGTTGTTCAGCAGCCGAGTGTTTGCGCTGGTCACCTCCTCATTCGCAGCTATTGAAGCACTCGCGAAAAACAACAGACAGATAATCCACTCCATATCTGGCAGTCAACTGAATCGAGAATCTTGAATTCAGCGACTGGCTGGCAGAGATTTGCGCTCTATCAGACGAATACTGTGTGCTGGGGTTAAACAAGTCATGATAAGGGATCTAGTTCTTGTAGGCTATTTAGAATGTTAGGGGGTTCAAACACTGAGAGACGGACTCCCGGGTTGAAGTTAATCAAAAATTTGTACCTTACTTTAGTAATCTGCATATTAATGGACGAAGTGGATCGATCTTTGACAGAACTGCCACCCCCATTGACGGTAAAAGTAAATGTGGATAAAGGGAATGCATGGTCATTTATTTAGGAAGCTAAGCAAAACTTTAAGTGTTTAAGATTGTACAAAATTAAAACGTGAAAAACAACGAAAACAGCGATCTGGGCCTACAGATTAGAAATTAGTTCCAAAGTGTTGGTTTTCTGAGGGCTGCAATCACCACAGCTGGCAAGTTTCGGCTTGAGCTCGATCCCTGCGGCAGTCAAATGCCCTTTCGAAGGGTTTAAAGCCGTTCAGCAGCTGCTGCAAACGCATCTCGTCGTTGTCGTGACCCACAAAGTTTGTGGCGTCGCCGTTTCCGCAGAAGAACTGCGCCAGATTGAGGAAAAAGATTTGCTCCTGTGACTTGTTGGTGAAGTCCGGGCGGCTCTTATGGTTGGCGTTTTCGAAATATGTGGTGTATGCCAGACTTAGGCCGGATATGTCTGCTATGCGTTCGTCAAGGAACTGGGTTTTATTCTGGTTCATGCACTCCAAGCCTTCTTCAAACCGAGTCGAGGAGAGGATCTCACCGCCCATTTCGTCGAAGTTTCCATGGCTGTTGAACATGATTCCAGTGCCGTCGACGGCGTGCATCAGCTCGTGAGCGATAACGAACCCCAGAAGGCTGTACTTAAACACCTCGTGACTATCGGACACGAATACCGGCTCCTGCAGAATACCATGTGGCACTATGATCATATTCTGGCGCACCATGAACATCGGGGCGCAGCTCATGGCCGTGTTGGGATCTGCCATGTAGATATACTCTCCAACACTCGGCGCCGGTTGGCCAAGCTGCGCCATTTCCTTTCGGGTGCGGAAGCTCAGCAACTTCAAGTGTTCTCGGCTGTAGTCCAAATCATCTGAGAGTATTTCCAAGTCCGCATAGAACTGACTGACGAAGCTTCGATGGTCCAGACTCTTTGGCAGATTTCCAATATTAAGCGAGATGGCCTGCACCTTCCGGGCGACCAGCCTGCGCTGCTTGGCGGTCAATCCAAGCCGATTACGCTCGATCTGCAGCAGTAACTGGCGAGTCAGTTGGCTGAAGATCTGCTCGACCTCCAAGGTGTGTCGCTGCAGAGTTTGGGGCTGGATAAATCGCTCTTTATAGAGCAGTGTAGTGGCCAGATTCATGTTACGCCGCAGATCCATTATGCAGTGAATGGGCACTGCGCTGTCCATTGAATCCTCCAGCACGTGGAGCACAAAGCGGGTCATTATATAGGTAACCACCACCTCGGCGTCCGATGAGTCCATCAGGTTCTTGAGGCCCGTGAAATACTGCAAGTTCTGGACTTGCATGCGGAAGTCGAGGGGAATGGTGTGGCCGACTACTGTCTCCAAAAACCGGTGCCAGTCGAGACCCGTTCTGTGCTCCAGCTCGCGTACACTCAAAATATGGTTCTCCGTGTCTTCATCCGCTTCCGCTAAAGCTGTAACATTAAACTCTAGTCCCCTTATCTTGAGCGCCAGCGCTAAGGAACTTTTTCTTACACCCATCATTCGGAGAGTGGCGATTGTTTCGATAAACCCTTTCAGGTGCTGCGTCTGTCCCTCAAAGAGCGGCTTGCTAAGGTCCACGACAATCTCATCTCGGTTTGTAAGACTCGGTATGACCAGAACGTTAATTAGGACGTTTCTGAGGCCGTAACGGTGAAGATGTGCCAGGGTCTCCATCCACTTGAACTGATCCTTGGGCCAAGCCGTGCCTCGGGGGCTGAATTGGGGCCACGTTAGTCCGTCGGCTGGAGGTACATGTCGCAGGTAGTGCTTGGCAGAGCGCGTGCTCTCCGGAGCATCGCGGCAGGTGAGAAAAAAGCGGAGGGCCTTTGCCTCAACAGTGCTCGCGTTGAAGCCGGGCATCCGCGAGTTTCCTTCCAGTTCCTCCATTAGCTGGAGCAGGTCTTGGTTGACCTTGTGGTCCAGCATCTGGGTGATTTCGGTGAAGGGGTCATCAATGTGCCGAGCCGCGTACTTGCCGCACGCATGCTGAAAGTAATTGCTGCAGGCGTCTTCTCCCTCGTCAACATAGCTGAGGATGTTGTTCAGCAGCCGAGTGTTTGCGCTGCTCACCGCCTCAATTGCAGCTATAGAAGCACTCGCGAAAAACAACAGACAGATAATCCACTCCATATGTGGCAGTCAACTGAATCGGGAATCTAGAATTCAGCGACTGGCTGGCAAAGATTTGCGCTCTATCAGACGAATACTGTGTGCTGGGCTTAAGCAAGTCATGATAAGGAATAATCCAATCCCCGAAATGGGGATCGATTTCAATAGCCGTTGTATAACTTACTTGTACTTCGATGACTCAGTGATCATTTGCTCATTTTCCCGAGTCCAATAGTTCAGCGAGGTGGGGTTCGCCTCGATGAAGCACTCCAGGGTGATGTTGAATCCCATTGGTATGCCGACCAGTTGATGAGGAATCCAGACCATCGGCGAGACTGTAACAATACCGGGAAAGGGGCCATATAAAATTATATAGAAATTACGGGTTATCAACTCACAGTCCACGCTGACTTTGATCCGCTTGGACACGCTGGGAGGAACTCCGTTCGAGGCTATGCACAGATAGGCACCCATGTGCAGTCGCGAGATCCGCTCCAGTTCAAGCGAGTCCGTCTCCAAGTCACTCACTGCACATGCAAATGAAACCGAGAGGAGGGAACAGGTTGAAGGTTGGTCGGGCACCAGGTAGCTGGCGATGGGGATGGAGACTTACCCTCAAGCGTCTTGTTGATTACTATTTTGTTGCCGTCATCCCGCTTCCACTTGATGCTTGGCTCTGGGCTGCCTTTCGCTTTGCAGCGCAGCGTCACGTTATCGCCCTCTCGCACGATGACGTCACTGGAGGTCAGGGTGTCGTCTATATTGGGGGGCACTGAGGAGAACATGGAGGGGAGGCGCATTATATTTGTTACCCAACCAGAAATCTCGGGCTTGATTCAAATGCCAAAGGTAAGAAAGTAAAATGTTTTACTTTTTCTTAGCAAATGTGGTTGCCAAGAAAGCGGAAAACGAAACGAAAATCTTTATTCGCGGGGGAGAAATTCGTACACACTTTCGCGGAGAAGGAAAATGGTTTTAGGGTTGCAAAATAAAGGGAAAGAAATTCGTTTCAATGACATCGTCATGTCGGAATACCTCGCTAGTGGATGGAATAGAGTATTTCACGCATTGTTGACTCCGATGCGCTGACACTCGAGTGCGATTCGGTTCCCGACAAAGTTACTGCTCAACTTTATTTTAAGCCTAATTAGCTTTGAGAACAGGTTCTGGGCCAGAACCACCACCCCTTGAAGCAAGCAGAAACAGTTTGTTAATTCAAAAATCGATGCGACAACCTTCATCAAATTGCCATCAGTCTTATTTTTGCCTCACTCGTTCCTCTGGCCATATCTTTCAATTGTCGAGGAAACCCTTTTTCTTTTCCACTCGCCCAAAAGCGAAGGCGAATCTGTAATGAAAAATCTATGCAAATCACAAGTCACAATGCCGGCAGGCCGGAACTTGAGAGTGGGACATATGGACGGGTGACTGGCTGGCAGCCACTGCAGTGTCCCAGTCTTCGGGCCTCATTTTATATTCCTAACGCCGCCTGCAATCAAAACTCATCGCCGCCGATTTCTTTCGGTGGGTCAAAGCCTGCCCAGACGATGTGAGTCACGTAGCCCAGGCGGCGATTAGTGTCGCAGCAGTCTGGGCAATAACGTCTCCTGTCTCCAGTCGTCCTCAACTCGACACCTAATCAATGCAGTGCCGTGCCGCCTGAATGCCAGAAAGATAGTCCACGGATCATTGCATCCTGAAACTCGACCTAATTGCCCAGCTTTAGTATACCCATTTGATCTTGGCTCCCACAAACGTCCTATTTTTGTAACCCAAAACTATACAAAGCCAATGGAAAACGAGTATAATTAAAAGAGGAAACTTCTGAAAACTTTGGTCTTTATACCTTTCTTTTATTTTTCCCAATAATGACCAAAAACTTTTCCACAGGACACTTTTTTCCTCGTGCTATTAATAAACGCTTGATGTGCTAATCGCAGGACATGGTAGGAAAGACACGGCCATCTAGCAGCTGTTGTCCCCTAGTTTTGACATATTAGTTTCTTTATTGATATTTTTGCAGCTGGCGACAGCACGAAAAGTTTTCCCCAACAGCACAAAACTTTTTTCTTGTGAATCGTTATGGAAAAATTTAATTAGTAGTGCAAGTACACAGCCGAAGGTTGGACACGGATTTCTTCAAGCTTATTACTTAATCCTTCGATGGATGCATCCTGCTTTTCGCTTTTTCTAAATGTTCTCCCCACCCGTGGACGCGCTTAACTTTATCCGTTATTTTGCTCTATTATCGCGTTAAATTTAATTGCCGCGTCCGTAAGCAAAATTGTTCTTTTAAGTTGTTTTTTATTCGCCACGTACCGCAAATTACGTGCCTGTCTTGCCACCTAATGAGCTGAAATGTACCCATATCAAGCGACTATCAATAGGTCCAGGTTAATCAAGAATCTTGTAAAACAAAAAGAATTGATGTACAAAGTTACATATGTAAGTTAATACATAAAATTAGCCTGCTCAAAATAATTAATTATCTAAGCTTTATTCATACAAACTCCTCCAAAAGTTTTATAAGAATGTGTAGCTTTAAGAGGCCTTAAGGCTGAGGCGTATCTTGTAGGATATCCAAATGAAAATTCTTTGTTGCCAATCAATTTAAATACCTATTCGATATTTATTAAATAGAAGAGTATGGTATTTTTCCAGGAAATTTTACTGTCATAACAATCTTTTAGAAGAACGCAATATTAATATTGTTGATCTTAAATTATTAAAAAATTTAATACAAAAAATAAAGTATTCATTAATTAATTGAATTAAATTTCACTTAAAGTAAAATAAGTTGGACTTATATGTATATTTTTGTGTCCATTCACTAAGCCAAAAAGCCACTTCGGAAGTGTATTTTATTCAGGGACTTTAGTATTTCGAATTTTGTGAAATTGTTTGGATTCCGTTACGAGATGTATCTTTGGTTTTTAATTAAAAATTAAATGTATTTAGCGACACTCGGACCAAATAATGTTACCCCTTGGCTCTGCTCCTTTCCTCTGCACCAATGTCAACGAAATAATTGAATTTAATAAATTGCCTCATTATATGAGTAAAGCAGAGATGAGAAATTATGCGCCAACCTCGCTGAAACCTGTCCCAGTCCCCTGTCGCAGTCGCAGCCCTTGCTGGTGTCCTCTTCTTCGGCCAGCTCGTAATTGTTGGTGTGACAGTCGGTGTTTGCTGTTTTGCTTCAGTTGCATGCTGCATTTGGTATTGCTGCTGCTGCTGGTGCAATGTGCGGTCATTTCGGCGGACGGAGCCGGCGGAGGAAGGGACTGGGCTGTGTCCAGGGCCCTCCCGTGCCAGTGCGCATCGGGTAACGGCCGGCCGTTGGAGCGACAACAGCAGGCATCCAGCACGCTGGCAAATTTAAATGCATTTTGTGTGCGTGGCCCATAAATTCAGGCGCATTTAATGTTTGTTTTTGCATACTCAAGCCACAAATTCGCTGTGCCCTCCGAGTTGTCTATGTGCATTTTATTCCATTTGGCGCACTCCGCGCTTTGAATTTGAGTCAGCAAATTAAATTCACAAACATTGTACCGGCACTCCCAAAAATGTATTTATTTATTTACTCATTTGTCTGACAGCGATTTGGGTTTTGTTTTAACGTAAAATATATCTATCTGGTTGACAAATGAAACATTTTAATTTCATTACATTTTTGTTGTGTAATGTAATTACGTTTTTGTTCCATTTTTTTGTGTTTATTTTCTGGCTTTAGTTTAGTTATATTGACTGGCAGTCACAAGACTGCCGATTTATATTTCGCACCATTTCATTTTTTTTCTAGGATTTGGAATTGGATTTGTTATGTTCGCTAAATTCATTTCCTATTTTAGGCACTCACATGAAACTGTTGAATTCAGGACCCACCTATTTCGCTGTTTGGACTGTGCACCTTTTCAGAAACACTTGGAGTCTTAAATGTCGCAGCCTTGCAACAGCACCTTCCATAATTGTATTCACTTTTCTGTGTTTTTTTTTTTCGAATTTCATTTGTGGGCCCGCCCTTTCTGCGCTCTGATAGCACTTTTTAAAAAGCCGTTAAGCACGCCTCAGTGTTATAAAACGCTCAAATAACACGCCTCACACGCACCACGCGTCCTGGCAATTTGATGTGGCGTGACCAGAACGGCGGCAACTGTTTCCACGATTTTTTCCTGTTTCCCCTTTTTGTGCAACGTTGTCGCCATTTTTGCAATTCTTAACCCCCCTCCACACACACTCGCACAGATTTCGGTTATCTCACACAGACACTGTCGAGGAGATACGCAGGATGGCTACACCCATGGCAAAAGTCCTGGGCCAGCAAAAATGCTAGGCAAATTTGCCAGGAGGAAGGCATAAAAAATGCCACTATGACAGCACTGGTCGCCCTGGTCAAAGCCAGCAAAACGAGCAACGAATGTGTGGAAGGCAAGAAAAAATGTTTTAAAATATGCCGCAGCCATTTTTATACCTGGTAAAGTGTTAAGAGGTATAAAGGGATATGAACAGCTGTAGGCATCTGTCGCTTAAAATAATGCCTTTTTAATCGCTGAATTCATTCTTGACTCCCCAGGAAGATATAAAATAGTTAAAATAAATATATTTTCTTTTTGATTACGAAAGGTGAATTAAAAGTTTAAGTATTTGTATTTTCCTTATAATACGTTCAGCCACTCAATAAAAAAAACGGACATGTGAAATGATTAATGGACTTGAAACCCTAAGAGCAATAATTATTATATTTATTTTGTAGGTAATTTTTAAACTAACGTCATCATGGGCATCCCACAGTCACGATGTCCAGTCGGCGCTTTCAGAAACCAGATTCTAAACCGAAATTATACAACGTGCAGCATATGTCTCCTTGCATTTCCATGCGGCGTCTATGTCTGTGTCTCCGCTCGGTCCCGGTCGTCCCCGGTCCCTGGTCGTTGCCACCGTTCCGGGTCCTAACTGTTGCACGGCCAGGCAGCCTGTCTCCTCTTCAGTTCACTTCATCGTCCGATGCCATTTGTTTGCGCACATATTTTTCAAGTTTTGCCACAAAAACTGATTTATGCGAGTGGACCCAAGGCACGCCCATCGCCCATCGCCCAGCGCCCATTGCCAGAGGCCGTTGCCTGCTGTGAACTGTTGCCGGTCTTGTTTGCCAGCCGGATGATGTTGATTTGTCAACTTGAAAAGCGAATCCGTTTCGAACACTTCCTTGCACATTGAAATCTTCGTCAAGATAATATTCGATTTTAGGGGCAAAACTATTACAACTTAAAAAATATTGAAATAGAATACACTGAATAAAAACTTTCATAGACTAAGCTCTTTATCCTTTATATAGCATTATTAAAGTTGAATAACCACAGCGCTACTACTAGCAACGTAACACATACTTGGAGACAAGCAGGCAATATGGATGGATTTAATGGATACTTTTACGGACTAATCAGATAAAAGAAAATTAACGAGGACTCTCATTTATTTGCCCCGATAAAGTGCTTTGTTTGCGTACCGCAGTCAAACCAGGGGATGGTTTGTCAGTGACTAATTCAGCTGCTAATTTCTTGAAGCAGTTTTGGCAAGCAAAATTAAATATGCAAAGGACATGCACGGACTCCGTGCCAGCCTACCGACTTACCAACAACTTTGACGAAGCCATATTGGGTCTTGGCCGTCACCGTATTGATCTGGCACATGTATCTGCCCTTGTCCTCCTCCTGGACATTGTTGATGTGCAGGAACCAGGTGCGGTGCTTGTCGTGCTTATCGTGGGTGACACTTATCCTCGGATTACGCGTTATCACATGATTGTGCACGGTGAGAATGGCCGACTGCTCGAAATGCATCCACGCCACCTGAAAAGCAAACCAATTGAATTATTCAGCTCATTTCATAGGGATATCGCTTGTGATAGATGCTGATGCGGGCACGGACACCCAAAGCCGGCGGCTCATCAAGGGCCCCCTTTATTAGTTCAGCTGATGACAAACTGTCATCGCTTTTATTGGCCAAACTTGGGGCCATCATCATCAATTCCTATGAAGGATTAACGACCGCTATCCGGTAGAAACTTTTGCACATGTGACGGCAGATGTCGCCGCAGAAACTTTCGGCAGCCAGCGTGCGTCATGGGTCAAACACTTCTCGCCCCAAACTTATGCAGCGCGACTATAGTTTTTCGGTTCTTCTTTTTCGCTTGTCGTTTTTCGATTTTCGTCCTTTCTTTCCTGGGGGTAAACAACAAGCAATTTATGCAAATTTAAGCACCCAACGCATCGGCTGAGACGTGCTAAATGCGAGGCACAAAGGAGGAGTCGGAATGTAGGATGTGTTGTGTCGATGCCATTTCAATGATAAATTCCGACGCGCTGCCAGTAAATGTAATGGTGTCTCAGTAGCGAAGTCTACGGAGCCATCGGCAAGCCCGGAGAGCTGCACTATCAGCATCCTTTGGAGGATACTGTCGGCCAACGTGGAATGATTTCGGTTAATTTTTCAATGTCTGCATTGAAAACGTACACCGGGATAGACGCGGAGATCGGAGACAAAGCCGAAGGGAAGTCGACATCAGTTTGCTTATTTTATATTTGGGCGCCGTTGACTCCTCGGCATATTAAGAGTCAGTAGTTCGGCGAGGAGGCGCCAGTGGCAGCATCGAATCCAAGAATTAATGCAAACACGTTTATCAGAGGGAGAAGCAAAGGTAGGAGGAGCTAAAAATCAATATAAATGCGCTTCCCAGCGGATTAAAGCCCTTGGCACTAACATTGTGGCTTAAACTCTCCTCTTTTGCATTTGCAATTTGGATTCGTTTGCTGGGCGCATTTCATTGAAATTAATTAGGCGCCATATAGGGCCGGCATCAGCATCAGACTCCGACTCCCCTGCTGCCTCTATCTCGCCGTCTATTCGAGAGTGTGCGGCTTTTGGGCAAATTATTTCCAGCTAGGCGAAAAGAGGCCGGCAAAAGTCAAGGCAAACTTGACTCTTGGGTGGCCACGTGACGGTCTGACTTTTAATAGGCTTTCCCCGGCACCAGCAGCTGATGCCATTAAAATTTTCCGCATATTTAAGTCCAGTTATGCCAACGAAATGGCAAAGGTACTGCCCGGAAGATAACTGTCACAATTCTGAACTCTGGCTAATCTGAGTTACATAGACCATAACAAATGCCGCACGATTGTGTGGCATTTCAAAAAGAAAAGCTAGAATTTTTTTCTTGCTTCGGGAAACGGAAGCTTTGTATACCCTTGCAGCTTGCAATTGGATTATACAAATCGATCATAATTATGCGATTATCATTTAAATTGGGAATTCCTTTGAACTGAATTTTTTCTTGAATTTTAAAAAGGTTTATACAAAATTTAATTTGCAAGATTTGGCTAGACTGACTCAGCTGTTGATCTGATCAAAAATATATATAATTGATAGTGTCAATTCGTTGTAAGCTTTTTACTATAAACAATGCAAGGGTATACAAATCTTGACATTTATAATGTTTGAGATAAGATCAAGCTATTCTCGAATAGTTCAAATTGTCTATACTTTGGTAACTTCGGCTAACTTCGAAAAGATTTTTAAATTCTTAAAAATTCGAATAATTAAAAAGAAAGAAAGATTTTATTTTTGCTTCGAGGGCGAATGGGAAATTAATATTCCGACAACTAAAATTTAGAGCTGTAATGACATGTGAAGGCTTTAGTTCATACGGAATAATTTATCTGTCAGTTTTTTAACAAGGCTCTGTGTTGTAAGTTGATCTAACTCAATAAATTTGTTTCAACATCCCGAAACACTATATCTGAGTGGTATTGACATAAATAACAATCCATTGAGAAATCATATAAATCTAATGGCGGCCCCGTTAAGTGATACTAAAAACAGAGTTGGCTAAATATTGAAAGATTTTTAATTTTTATGTCCCTTGTCATATATTTTTTAGCCAAAGACCCATTTTATATTAAATAGTCCTAAACGCGCCAAGATTCTATTAAGTTGTTGTGGAATTATTTCTCAGAAATGACCAATATTCTTGGTACTTGAGGTCTTGAGGCACTGAAACTTCTCCTTTAAAGGCTCGCTCTAGAAAGGATTTTTAACTATTCCATAATTTTAGAACATTTAGACTCTCAGCTGTCGTACCAAAGCTCTCCAACGCTGCCTTAAGCCAAAATTCCTCGAAGCGGAGACGTCACACTCGAGAGTCCAGACAAACTCTATTATATGCAGTGTTTGTATTTCGCAGACTTTCGCTTCGAAAGCTCCACTATCTCCTTCGTATTTATCTTCATTTCCATGGGGCAGATGCCTTCACTTGTCTCAGACACATGCTGATGGCCCGAGTCGATAGCAGCCGACAGACAGAATGGCCAATTTGCAATTTGCGTAATGGCACAACTCTTTCCGGCCCTGCGCTGCCCGCTGCCGCCGCTCCCCCCTATAAAATACTAAATGAAGTCATAAAATTTTAAGCAAAACTAAAAAAGAAAACAACTAGAAAAAACTTTTAGCCGAAGCAAAAATAAACACACTTTATTATGCCTGAAAATGTTTATGCTTTGTTCGGTGCCTGTCTGAAGTAGAGGAGGGGAGTTTTGGGGGGCTTGGAGGCTTTGTGGGAGGGGGCGGGGCCCAAGCAATACAAACAACAACATAAACAAACTAAACTTATGCTCATGTTACTGGCCTGGCATTGTTGTTAGTTCGCCTCAGTGTGCGTGTGTCTCTCTGTTTGTGTAGGCGCTGAAAATTGAAATGCAAACAAGGACACGACTCAGTGTGGTGGGTGGATCGTGGATGGGGACGGGGAAGGGGACTGGGACGGGGGAAAATGAAAAGCTGCTCGCTTAACATTAACAATTTAAGCGTAAACGTGTTAAAAGGAGCGTCTGAGAAATACGCGAGTTAATTTTACAAGCAACTCAAATATTTGTGCAGACGCAAGTGGGGAGTGAACTTTTTAAGCGAGGATAATGTAGTTCCTAGGCCACAGAAAACAAAAATATAGAATAGAAAATCTCAAAGAAAACTCTTATTCTTTTTTATTGTGGAAATTAAATATATAATTAATCAGGAAATTATTTCTTTGTTGCTTTTGATACTTTCATTCATCTTTTGGACAACTTTAATTGGGAACAAAGCTGTTAAACATTTTTTGATCGAAGGCCACTTTGATAGTAAAGTTGCCATACCCAGCGTGGGCTATAAAATTAATTCCGAGTAACCTGTCTGTGTCCTAGGACAGACCTGGAGCCTGGGGGCAGGAGGTTCTACAGGAGGAGTCCTACCCGTCGGCTACGCAACTATTTTGCATGCAAAGTCACGTTTTATTGCAGCTACGAGCGCTTCCCGTTGTTGTTGCCGGTTAACTTTTGAGCTTACCTGAGGCCAATGAAGAGCAAACCAGAGATGAATGAAAGGGCGGCTGGCTGAGCGGCCCGGGACCCGCGGGGGTCGAACATGCCGAACTTAAGGGTCATAAAAATTATTACGAGCACCACCACATAACGTGGCAGGAGCGACAATGGCCGGAGCGAGCCGGCAAGGCGTGTCAAAATGAAATTTATGCACGTTTCGGTCGCACGCACATTATGGAAATTCAATTGGATGCAAATTTAAATTGCCGACTCTGCGGCGGAGCGACAGGGACGGCAGGCCGGCGAGGGAGAGAGATAGAAACATCTATGCATTTCCAGCGCAGCCTAAAGGAATGCAGCAGACAATGAATATTGAGCAGTGTGGTTGAGCCAGTGTCCGCACTCTCTGGCCCTCGCATAAGAACTCTTCCCTGGTATGCCAGGAATGACAGCGGAGCATTAATTTTTGCACTAGCTATATTTGGTTCAGAGCTCACTGACCACTCTGTTACAGGACAACCAAAGTCCCTTGAAACGGAAATACTTTGCTTTTGGAGTGGTAGCCTAAAAAGTTCAGAAACGACTGAATGGAATCTATGAACCGTGTGATCCTCCCTTTTGAAGAGCGGTCTTAATCAAGGAAAAATGGGAAGCTCCCTCAGAAAGCAGCTAAAAGTTGTTGTCATTTCTTGCTTATACATTGCACGCAAGGCCTCGAATAGAGAACAGTTGAGAGAATGAGCCCCCATGTGCAAACGATATTTTTCCAAGGTAAGTCAAAAAGCTAGATCGCTAAAGAGGATCATGATACTGAGAGGCTCTTTCGATTCCGATTTATAGCTGCTTTCCTTACCATGCTTTAATTCGGTCAATTAACTTTCATATGTATATACCAATATTGTTCAACAAATTTCAATTAATATTCCTCACTCAAAGATGTTGATGCACTCACCTTGTAGGAGCCCAGGTTCTTGACCGAACAAGCCAGCTTGACATTTCGCCCAGCCGGCACAGTTATGTTCTCTATGACGTCTGTGAACTCGGGATCTTCGCTGATGACTGTAAATGAAAAAGAAAACAAAAACGGATTAGTAGTGGATTAATGCAACGATTGGATTATAATATTCAGTGTGTACCCCTTCCCAGGCACAAATTAAAGTATTAATAGAACCCCGCCCCAGATGGAACAGAATGCTTCTTATAGCATTTCAGAGGGCATTGAAATTTTGCTCAAAAGACTTCAATGCTTGAAAATGTGCTCCGAAGAACTTACATTGAAACAAATAAGACTAATTTATTAAATTACATTTGTAATCTCTACTTCATGTAAAACTCTTTGATACTTTTTTGGTCACAATGAATATGTTTATCATAAAATATGAATAAAATGGAATGACAGGGAAAGGGTGTACAATCCTCGACCTGCTACAGTTATCTTCCATTCTCGTAATCAGTCTAATTTTGAATCGAAGATTCATGAGCGAGCTCATAAATAAAGAACGCCAAGGGGCAGGCGTTGCACTTTTCGATGCTTTATCAGCCGAAAAGTGTCAATAAATTTGGGCTGGACCCAATTGGCTTAAAATGTTCGAGCTCGATGCGAGCACGACCCGCAGACAGGCCGGTAAACCAATAAATCATAATTAAATTGTGTGCCCTTCCGAGCGTTCGCTCCGACTACGAATCAGATCCGACTTCGACTCCCTCTCGGGTTCAAGAACGGGAGCCGGCACAGGGTAGGTTTAGCCTAGTGTGAAATTGCATTTCGTTGCATTGTTTTTTCTGTGTTTACTGTTAAAGTTGCTTGTTATTGCCTTTGTTCCCAGAGGAAACAACGCCCAGCATCGCATTTCGCCCCTACATAAAAGGTGATAAATGTTGTGCAAACGCTGGGCTGCGAGGGGAAAAGTATCGTACTTTATTTTTGTGTGCATTGAAATAATATTGCTGGGGAGGGTGTGCATGGTGACTGTTTCCTCAAGAAACGATTCAACTTTTCAATGTCTTTGCAAATTCAAAGTTATTTAACTAAAATATCAATTGTGATCCTGCAAGCAACGTCAATCTGCCCCAACTCGCTTTCAACGGATACCCTGTCCAAAGCAGCTCCTGCTGCAACGGCAACTCATTTAAGTTCTAATCACCTGCAACGACGACGATTAATTAGCTGGCTTTGGCCAACTATGTGGCAGTAGGGGCATTAGTTTGGAAGCCCAGCAGGAGCCTCCCCGGGCGCCCAGGTAACATTAGATAAACAAGGAGCACGGGCAACTCTAGAGCAGACACGGCCACGGCATCGTCAGCATAATGCGACAAAGGAAGCGAAGAAGCATAGAGGAGCTTGGGAGGGGAGAAATCCAAGGGTCGGGATGAACGCCATTTAAGAGACATCCGATGCGACGGGCGGATATTAAAAGCAGCCGCCAGCAACAGCAACAACGAAATATAATTACGCCCTGGACATCATCGTCGATGCCGATTTCTTTTTATTTGTACCAGAGTTGTGGCAAAGGGAAAAAATGCTTGTTATAGTAATGAAATGTATGTTATATTTTGTCAAACAATTAAAGCTGGTGGTAGGAATATATTTAAATCTCCTTTTATAACATTACAACAGATTGAAGTGAAAATAGTATTAGGACTCTGTTACAGCAAATCATGGCTTTATAAATAACTTAAAGGGTTGAACAAATATTCCTTATATGAAGAATATGAGAGAGAATATGAGAAGAATAAGCTAGCGAACTTCTCTTAGATTATGTCCTTGCACTTGGCCTTAATCATGTTGAAGGTGACGCTCCCGACATTCTGGGCGGCGTTGCTGAGCAGCTCGAAGATATGGCGGTTACGCTGGCCTTGCTCCACGGTGAGCTCGTGCAGTCGGCGTAGGGCGTCCGAGTAGGCCTCATACTTGGCTTGGCTCTCCGTGTCGAGCTTGAAGATCTCGTAGAGCTGCTGCAGGTCGTACAGCCGGCGCGAGGTCTCGTCCAGCAGCAAGCTGGAGTCCTGCGGCAGCAACTCGGCCCAGTGCTCGTGCACCTTCTCCAGGAACTCAAAGTTGCTGAACAGAAAAATTACGAAGAGGTCCAAGCCCTTGGCCTTCAGCTGCGCGAGCAGCTGCTCCGTAAGATGATGCTCATTTGCCGAGTCCCGCATCTGTTCGTAGTCGCCGCTTAAGTGGCGCTCCAGGTAAGCGTAGACCTTCTGCCGCTTCTCGAAGAAGTCCTGTGTCGCCAGCATGCCATCCAACTGGAGCAGCATGTTGTCCAACCGGCTACTGCTTTCGGCAAGATCCGCGTGCTCGCCATCAATGATGTCCTGCAGCAAACCACGCAGAATCTGCAGATAGTTGTCGATGATCTCGGCCCCAGAAAGTTTAACTCTTTCATAGAGCCGCGCCCCGAACTGATTGAGATCCAGGGCACTGGAAGGGTTCCCGCTCCTGGTGAGGTTCAGTCGCTGTACGGCAGCTCCGACGGTCTGCTCGTTGATCAAGCTGGGCCGTCGAGGAGGCGCCGGATGTTCGAACTGCTGGCAAAGGCGATGCAGACGCAGCTGTCGGATCTCCTGGGTGCTGGCATCCCTGCTCGCTCTAAACATGGCCTTCATGCGGTTAAGGAAGACGAGGTTTCGCAGCACAGTGGTGGGCTCCAGATCCGTTTCCAGATGAGGCTTAGCGTCCAGCAACTGCTTTATAAGCGTCACCTTGTGCTGAAGCTTTGCTGTCGAGCGGGCCGCACCCAACTCGCCAGTGTAGTTGGCATACTGCGCATCGCGTTCCAGCTTTCCGAGGTAATTGTTGAGGCTTACCTCAGCCCGCTGTTCAGCCCGAACGGTCAGCTCGCGCAGGAATTCCAGCTGAAAGTCCTTTGCACTTAGGACTAGCAGCGGATCAACAGACTCAGCAGCCTCCGCACGAACAAACCACTGAAGCCACACACAAAGAAGCCACCACTTGAACATCTTCTCGGCGCAACTGATGCTAAATTACTGATTACGAGGCAACTGCACAGCGTTGGAATAGTTTCGATTGCAACCATCGTCGACTGATTAGTCTGGGATCTGGGGTCAGTCGGTGAGTCTATCTGATATGCCGGGAATGACAACTGACAAGCGGGGAACTCAAAACTGGAATAAACTGAGCTCGTCGGCCTTACTAGCGTATACACTGTGCACTAGGGAAACGTTGCGGCAGGTCTGGTATGAGCTTAAATCAGTGGCTGTTGGGAAGACCTACTCTAAAAATAACGAAATACTAGGCACATTCCAGTTTTTTTTACGGTTGTACATTTATTATCATTTTATTAAGAAATTAATGCAACATATTTCTCCCCTTCAGGCGGGACTAAGCGCCAAGCGAAGAGTATTGCAAGTCAACACATTCGCCTCCTGCAATGTATCTAGTACATGTGGGCACACGTGAGTGGGAAGTCAAGCCCCACAGGGGGCCACCCTGTCTACGTGGGCAATTGTTGACCAAGCTCCACCTGTGTGCCGCCTCACAAGTTAAATAAAAGTAGTAGACGCTTTTCATTCAATGACAAAACTTCAACGGAATCCTAATTGGGATGTGGCGTGGCTCCTCCTCGATTTCGCATTGGACAGGGATCTGGCTTCAGAGGCCGGAATTTGAGTGCCCGGGTTTTTGCCCCATCTTGATTGAAATTTGTCAGGTTGATTGAACTCTTTGGCAACTCCTGGGCTCTGCTGGTTGCCGCACCGCAGCACGTTTGGCTCCGATTTCTTTGGGCAATCTTGTTCATTAACTTTAAATATTCGATCAAAGCGACTAACGCTCGTGGTGTGCAGCCAGACCCAGACACAGTATCCTGCCAGTTCTCCTCTAACGAAAGTTCCATGGTGACCAACACCTATCAGGACAGCGGTTCCCGGCGTCACTAGAGAATGAAAAACTCAGTTCAAGGCTTGCCAGGAAACGTAAAACAGGGGAAAGAGGCAGCGGAAAGACAAGGCAGACCGCTCAAGTTTTGAGAAACAAAAAAAGAAAAGGCGCAGAAAGAAGGAAAGAAAAAAGAAATTTTCCAACAATTGCACAATTGGCATGCGCTCCGCTTTCGCTTCAATGGCGGGGGGCTGTGGGCTCAAACACTGAAGTCCAGAATTCAAGAACTAAAGCGAAGGAAAGTTAAAGAGATGTCTTCTATATTTATGGCACTTTGACGGAAAAATTGTGTTTATATGGAGGCCCCCCTTCCATCTATAACACTTTCCAACTAGACTCCGGTCGTTCAGGCTCGAACTGGTTTCCGCATTATCCTTATATTTTCATTCCCGCCTTTGAGGGAAAACTTTACCACTTTTTTCTTCATCGCCAGTCGGTTCCTACTCCTTTTGGACAACAAAGATGAAACAAAACTTGGCCGCTCCTCGGCAGGACGTCCATAAAGCGCCTAGCGGACTGGAGATGCTCGCTGGTGAGGGGCGTGAAAAGCGCTAAAAGTGTTTAAATGAATTTAAAAGAGTTAAACTTTTGTTTTTCTCAAAGAATTTTTTTTGTTTGCCTCCGTTAGCAGCTCAGAACCATTTCAGTTTTTGTGCATTGCACAATTGTTTTCTCATACTGTGATTTGGCAAAAAAGTTGTGAACTTCCAGCGGATCGAGGGCGGAGCTTGTGGGCCAGGGTAATTTCCATGCAAATGATGAGCTAACTCCAGTCGGAGAGCCAAAGCCAAGCCAAAAACAAACGGCAACCTAATTGATATGCTTAGAAAGAACAACAGACGAGTGACAGACCCTGAAATGTGAACAGGGCAAACTTTTCCCTCGACTCCCCCAACTGCTAGCCATAGCTACCCATTGCTATTCGGAGTTAGCTCCTCTTCCCGGCGTCTGAATGGAGGATGGGACTTTTAGCCGCTTGTCACAGCCAATTGCGCCAGAATTCCGCCACCCGAGATAAATGCAATAAAAATGCAACTGACAGACTGACAGACTGGGAAGAACTCAAAGGTTTCCTAGAGTCACCATCATTAGTTTTGTTTACATTATTTATATGGTTTTTTAAATAGCTCAAGACCTTTGTTGATAACTCTATAATTTGTGTGTGAATCATTCTAAATTTCAAGTCTTCTATTTTAATTAAATACATTTTTTACATTTCATTGTAGAGCTGCTTGTTTCTATTGCATTTTATTATTTAAAATATAGCTTTTATAATCACGAAATTTTAGTTAAAAGACACAGGAAAATTTATTTTTATAACTTAAAACCACGCCTAAATGTGTTCTTGTTTCAAAGGTTGATATACTAATTCTTAATAAAATATTGTCATTGCACATAATATATGATTACCCTTGAGTATACGGTATTTAAAAGTCGGAGTAACCGAGAGACGACTCCGTTGATCTACTTATCCGCCTTTCTATTTCGCTCTATGCTCATCCCAAGCTGACAGATTAAGTGATAGCTTCACGAGCGAATATTAAGGATATATATATACATATTTATTTCAAGTTTGCCATGGCTGATGAAGAGTGCCCTTTAAACAGAAGGCGCCATGAAGAATGTTACAAAAAGCGACTGAGGCTGCATCTGAAGCTGGAAGTAGGGTAGCAGTAACTCGAGCTCCACTGCCTTGGCGAACTGAATGTGGGTCCGAGTCTGTTGGGTCGTCGGTGTTTATGCATTTAGGGAGATATCGTTCTCCGTGCTGGCAGGTACCGGTGGTGGCAAGTATCGGAGCATCCCACCGAGCATCCGACTTGCCTTCGGCTGCGACCTGTGACCGTGGTCTCTTCTGGTCTAGTCTGAGTTTTATGTCCCGAGTATTTTTCGACTGTCATGCGGACAGACGGGGACGGCATCTAGGGCGTGAAGGGCGGGCAGGAGCAGCCTGAAAGCCATGGAAGCAGCCAGTGGCCACGAAGCACGAAGCACTGTGCACGGGGCAAGTTCAATCAAGCAAATGTAATGCTGCCCCGGCTGCCAATTGCAGGCAAAGCACAAAATACAAAGATTGAAACGAGCATTGACAGTTTGACTGAGTGAATGAGTGACAAGAGTGTGTGTTCCAGTTGCTGCTGTTGTTTTTGTTGCCCCTCTTGTTGTTTATGTACAGACGATTGCATATATGCAAGTGGGCCATTCATGAAGTTTTCTGAACCTGAAGACCCCATTTGACAAATGGATGTTTCTTGGAGGGATGCCGTCCAGGAATATATCATTTATACCTTTTAGGTTTCTAGTAATATTGTAAGAATTCGCTTGTTTGATAAAAACTCTCTGGGTCATTCAGTCTATCCAGCTATGTTAGTCTGTTCAGCTGCTGGATAAACCCTCAAACTGGGTCGAAGGAAAGAAGCAGGTTATTTTACAAGTCCGAGGTGCAAAAGCAGACTTAGTTGCTCAGCTGAAAAGTTTTCGTACTACCCTCCCGCAAGTAAACATATACCCAAGTGTATGTGCGTGTGCCCCCGCATGCAGAAGTAGATGTAAGCAAAAGCAAAGTCGGAAACTACTCAGGCGGAAATGAGCATAACTGCATCACAGCCGCAACACACTCGCAGCCACACCCAATCACGCACACACACACACACCGGCACCCACACACCCTGGAAGAGTTTAAGTAGCCGCCAGAGCTCTGAGAAGACACGGAATGGGGCAAGGGGATCTGCCTCGGGTCGCCATCAAACACTAAGTGCTGCTTTATTAAGCAAGAGTCAACAACAGTAGACGAGGCAGCAGATGATTTCCATGGCCATTCGACGGCCCTGGAATGTGCAGCCTAGCCAGGCCACTGGACACTGCAAACAAGCTCCCTTGAAGATATCCCCTCTTAATTATGCACTTTATGTCGAAGCTACGTTCCCACACAGACACGATTGGCCTGTGTATACTCGATAATAATTAGGATGCACAAAATGGCATTAGGCGGGTTAATGGCCAACGTCATTGCAGCTTGTCAAAGTCACTTAGGTAGGGAAATAGTAACGACGTTACTCTTTAGTATATATTAGAAAACAACAAACCCAAAAAACACTTTTTTACGGTTTCTAGGCACCATATTTTTTTGTGAAATTGCAGAGACCCCAAAATTATTTGTATCAAAGTGTACGAAGACTCGTTTGATCATTTTGTCTCATCCAGGCACTTAATAAAATACAAGAAATAAGTCGGCTTGAGTAAGTTCTCAAACTCGCACGCTTTACTAATTGGCAATTTCCACACAAAACATGTGCGATTTCTGCATTACTTACTTTGTCTTCCCATTAATGGATACAAATTTGGCGAATCCCGAGCTCGGATCAGGGGCAGGGGTGTGGGGCTGCGGATGTTGCAACACCTAACGAGTAACCTTGCCACTCGCCATCCGAAAACCCTTATTTAAACCGGCTGCCTGTAAAAAGTTCAAAAGCCGAGAAACACCCTCGAGCAGAAGTACTCTCCACGATTTGTAAAATTTAATGACTGGCGCGTGGCAGTATTTGTTTACACCCCCAAGGACATTGACAGGTCTGGCTGGCTGGTATCTTGTATTTTTGGACTCCTCTTGTTTATAATTAATAGGACAGACTCCGGGTTTGTAGACCCCACCAGTCCTTGTCAACAATACTGCATACTAATGAATAAGTCAAGGCACACAGGACAGGGACAAACCGAAACGGAAGCAAACGGACGGCTGCATGCGTCGATAAATAAGAATCAATTGGTTAGCAATAAAAACGGAAAGCCCATTTCATAATTGTTGTCGGGAGGGAGGACATTGCTTGGGTTAGAAGCTCCATAAACCCATCTGTGGATGTTTCCAAGGCTGTAAGGTTACTGTTATGGTTCGTTTTGTAGGTTAAACTCTGAATATTCTACAACTTCGGGGTTACTTTTTTGGTAAATACACAAAGGAGCGTGAAGGAAGATACAAACGAATAAATAGCAATGGAATCAAATCAAATAAAGTGAAATAAAAATTGAAATAAAATGTGATTAGATATTTGGTGCCTCTCTGGCTCCCTTCATTCAGTCTCACAGTCCCTCCATGCCGCGTGGAACGTGCTCCGATACAAAACAGAAACGTAAACTTTCGACGAAATCTCAGACTGGTGGTTGCATGCAAGCTACTGCAACAACAAACTCCCCACAATGGCTGACTGGAAGAGTGAAAAAATTCATTTCCCCCAGCTCGGCCGGCGGACGTGGAGCAAAAACGCATATGAACAGGAAAAAATAGCGATAACTCAAATTGAATGCCAATAAAGTAACATATGCGACCCCCAGGCCTTCGGGCAGTCATTCGGCAGAGGCAGATCTGGACAGCTCAGTGCGTTAGCGCCCTAACAAGGAGCCTGCTAAAAGGACTCTGCCCGCCCCGCCACTTGCCCCGGAAACGAGTCGATTCGAAATGCCAAGAGCAAAACTAACGAGCTTCTTCTCCTATTTAGCCGGCGGCCCTGCGCTCCTGAAAGTAATGCCAATCCGAAATAATACAACATATGTGGGTCATTTGGCGGGCAGCCTCTCACAGGAAGGTGAAGCCAGTAACGAACTGCCAAGGAGCAGGCAATCAGGGGAGGGCCACGGGGTGAGTCTCCTGTCAACTGCGATTCCTTGACAACTATTGACACTAACATGATATTACTTATGCATAACGCCGTATGAGCAATATGGGGTCAAGGCGGCCGAGGGTCGCAACAAACGTTCGCCTGAGAGGAAAAAAAGTTACCTAGCTGTATTATAAGTTTTATTATACGTTTTATGGGCTTAACTCAAAAGTATCTAAATATTCAACTCAAGATATTGAAATATTAATTATAGCTTATTTTCATTTCATGTTTTCAAGTTTTTTATATTACCTGAAGTTTTTACTTGTTTTTAATGGGTCATGAAAATTTGTATGCTTGTATTTACATATTGGAAAAAAAACGACTAATTAATTTATTTAAAAATCCATAGCAATTCACTAAGATCTAAACCTTAGAAAAGTTTGAAATCCGAAAATCATTTTTGAAGAAAAGCGCTCTAACTTTGGAAATTATCTGAACTGCAAAATTGTTAAAATTTGTTCTGAAAAATGTTTTTCAATTTTCAGAACAAATTTTAACAATTTTCAGAACAAATTTTAACAATTTTTGTTGGGTAACATAATAATGAAATAGTACAGCATTTCAAAAAAATATTAATAATAACCAAAGAGGATGTGGCTTATTAAACCTAAAAAGCTTTTAAACTTATCAAACTCACCCCTATGCATGGCCCTTTGTTATTTCTGCCCAACTTTTATTTTATTTTTCTTTTAAGAATAAGAAACGGAATACATTTCTCTTGGAACCATTAAGGCTCAATACCCATCATCCATCTGTGAAACGTCCCAGATTCGGGATCTCGAATCGTGCCACATCCCACGCCATTTTGCAAAGGCATTATCATAAAGGCATTTGCATATCGAACAGTAATGTGTCCCACTGTCGTTGGGCGCTTCAGTGCGGTTTTCGACATTTTTCATTATTATTCGTAAAAGTGGTCATCGCATAGCCAGTATTTTGACCATTTTGTTTGTGCAACCAGAGGGCATATTCCGCCGACAACATTGTTTGTGTTTCTCTGTATTTCTTTCTACATCTTCTCGTGCACTTTTTAATAATAAATTTCATGTTTACTTTACTTTTATTATGGCAACCAAAAGTTACTCTCTCTGTCATTTCTTGGCATAAATAAAATATATTGGTTATTCTTTAGGGGTAAAATAAATGTTATTATTAATAAACAGCGAGACAGTAACAAGGACTTTGAATATTTGACATCTGGACTCTTTTGCTTATTGAATACATTTTCGTTTGACAAAGATTATTTATTAATTTCTTTCTTAATCCACTAAAGCAACACTCACTCACTCATTTATGAATTTGATAGAATGTTTAGTGACATTTGAAAGTAATAACCATTACTATTGAATTAAAGTACTACTAGCAAATATTAAGCAAACAAATGTTATTATAATTACTTTTTGAGAAATTGAACAAACTTTTGGGGAGTGCACCGAAAATGCAATAGTCAAAGACGATTTCTTGAAATCTACGGCAAACTTTGTTTGGGGCCAACGCATGCAATTCAGCTAATTCACTGCCTTGCATACTTTGCAGATTGCAACCAACACTCGCACAATGCCGCACAAAAGGAGGTTGCATGGCTGCGAGGGGCGCGGAGGCGGGGGTCGGAGGAGGACGTGCCACTAAATGATGCTGAGTGCACATGGCCACAATTCTTGGAGAGTGAGAGTTGTTGTTGTGGCATAATTTAGATGGCGGCAGCCACTTGAGGCAACCATTGCACAGCACTTGCCGCACAAAGGGCAGGGAAGGGGCGAATGGGAGAGCGCGTGCTGTGTGATTAGCGCGATTTAGCGTACGGACTTGAAGATCCTCGACTGCGGAGCGTATACGTAATGCCTAATTAGCGTTGGGGCCAAAAAGTTTTCATTGCAATGGCTAACCGCGGGCTACACAAACAAACAGACAACCAGCCAAATAAGCGGACACAGGGCCAACTCAATGGGGCAACTTTAAGCTACAAGTTTGTTTGGCTTTTGGCTTTTCCCGCAACTGCATTGGCAGGTGTGGGGGCTCAGGGAGATGGCGTCGAGCTCTGAAAAAAGGAAGGATGAGGGCCGAGAATAGAGGCTGGCGGATTGAGGATGGAGGATGGACGACAACTGTTCGTGGCATGCAAAGCGCGATAATTGACCCGCAAGCGAGCGAGCGAGTGGGAGGGATCTCTCTTTCAGGGTGTGTGTGTGTGTGCCTATGGTGGCCGTGCAACTGTGCAACAACTTTCGCTTTGATAAAGGACCTTGGCGTCGCGTCGAGTCGAGTCCTTTAAGCGGCAGCCGGGCGTGCTTCCAGGTACCTGGCACACAAACCTATAAAAATATAACACAAAATCTGTAGAATGGGGCATGCGGGTTACCTTACGCCACACCGCACTATTTTTACGACTTTAAATCATATTTACTTTTGAATTATTTACAAACACACATTTGACTTCGAGTCTTAAATCGGAAGGTGATTTAAACATAACCATAACCGCTAAAAAATTATATTATATAGGATTAAAGTGCTTATCTCTTCCGTTTGACGATTTTAAGTAGTCAACAATGAGGTTTAATTTTTGGGGCACCCCAAAGACCGAAACCTAAGCCGAATTATCTTCAAGAAAAACATATCTCGCAGATACCAGAAAGGATTGCATAAATAACCAATTTTAAAACAATAAAACCAGCGAGAAAGTATAAACAAAGAAGTCCAGCGAATTCAAGCGCATTCGGCGAAAATAAAGTTCTTCATTGAAACGAAACCGAAAAGCCATTCTTCCCGATTCCCCTTCCGCAGTTTGTGTGTGAAATCAAAAGGAAAATCGGACTAGATAAAGGAGATTGCCAATGGCCCACTGTTTGGGAGGGTTTTACAATGAAAAAGGTTTGCCTGGCGACAGAGTAAGGGATTTGTTACGATATTAGCTAAAGCCATTTGAATAAGCGGAAAAATAAAGAATCCTTTTGGGATAAAGGCATAAACTTCTTGAGCTCTTCTATTGTAACAGCTTTAAAAAAAATGCCTATAGAATGGTTTCCTTTCCAAAATCGTATCAGCTTTAACTTTAAGATGATATGTACTATAAACTTGAATAATACATTTTTATATATTTTTAAACCCACTCTTGTTCTTAATGCCTTTACCGTCAGGTTAACTAGAAAATACGTTTTATTAACTACAAAAATTCTTCCAGAGTTTAAAAATATTAAAGGATAAATCTCGGCATATCAAGGCCATTGAAAAAGTCATACATTATATTTTCAGCAGACTCCCATCGGTTGTTGAATATCACGTCATTTTGAAATTTGTATTTTTTTCGCACAGAGCCATTTTATTAGGCGTAAAAATAACATTTAAATGTTAACACGCCATTTAAGCACAAATTGGCATCGAACGTTGCCTACAGTCGGGCGTCGGGAAATGGAACAAAAAGAGGAAAGCCAGAAAACTGTGGCATGCCAACGGGCGCCCGGCGTGCGGTTTTTCCGGCTGCTGGCTGGCCATGGCAGCTGAGACGAACGGGCGGGGCAGTGTGGCGGCAGCAAATACAAGAAAATGGAAGGAGGGAGGGAGAAAAACTTGTCTGAAATTTATTGACGAAAACAAAGTCAAGTGCCGAGCACACCGAAGCCCGAAGGGACGAGTCTAGCCCTGCTTGGATTGCAGGCGCGATCCACTTCCCAGGGTCCATGTGGCAACTAGAACTAGCCGCCGGTCTCCATGTGTTTACGAGCTGAGATAAGCTTAAGCCGCCTGGCCCTGGCCCAACGAATGCCATTAAGTATGCCACACGTTTCACGCTGCAATGTCGCCGACGACCCTCCGACCATTGGACCATCTAGCCACCCGACCACAGAAGCGGAGGCAACTATAAATCTATCATGTTTACGCCGAGCTTGACGAGCATGGCCGGGGAGGCGGAGAACCGCTCCACCGCGATTCCAGTACACTTGAGCACAATTTGTTTATGCAAGTCAAGTAAGGCTGCTGGCGGGCAAAACGTTGCTTGAATTATGGCTTTGTTTATCCCAAGTCGCACAAGGAGGCGAATACAACTGCTGCCGCTCCTCCGGAAGGGTTCAAAGTTTTCGCCAACGCAGACAACAGCCAAGTGGGGGAAACTCCCGACGCACTGCATCGGGGCATGTCTACGACGCTATCTACTGCCCCGTGGGGACGTGATATGTTATGGCATCATAACAATTGATTTTATTCGCCTCGCTTATTGATATCGCCGTGTTATTCTGATTTTATTAAAGGGACGGACGATTCACAAAAGAGTCTGCCCACCATGCTCAATGTCTCGGTCCTTCGGACATTTTCCCAGTTTCTTAGATGAGATCCCAAAACCATTAAAATTCTGTTATTAACCTTCATTTTAGGGATGGCATTTTTATTGCACATTGCGTCGGCATTATTCTACATATGAAGAGGCATCGAGCTTATTTTTTGGTTTGTCATGTTAAAAGCATTATTAATTTCGTTTGCACATTAAAGTAATTGGAATATTTATTTTCAATTAGCTCGTCAAACTCTTTGTTCTAACTCTGAGTAATTGACTGCTCTTAAATCAATCCACTTATCCGCAATTCTTTCCTAACACTTTAGAAAGCATCCCAAGCAATTTAACCAACATTTAAAGCAAATTGCCTTGTCCCTTTTCCATAAATATTCATTTATTGTCTGGCTCAGAACTTTTGTTGACTCTGGATTGAATTGAAATTTGCATGTTTTCCTTATTTATAAACTTGTTGCTTGCCCCGGCCAAAACTTTCGGACACACTCGCCTCGAGCCGACAGGACGAAACAAACTTCAACAGCTTATTGATTTCGTAGCTTTTCCGTAAACAGTTTGACACTTTGGTTTTGGCACTTTGACACGCTGGAAAAAAAGTTGCACCTGAAATATTTATGAAAATGTTTCTGACACGTTTTTAATAAGGTTTGCTTCCCCAACTTCCCAGTTTTGCTCACAACTCGTTGTTGTGCCGCCGCAAAGACTGACTGAGCGTACTGCGTTTGACAATTCGTGTTGTTAATTTAATTAAAGTCAGCGGTTGTGGTCTCCGGAGGCCCCGACAAGGCCGCCCTGCGTTCGGGAAAATTTCCCTGAAAAACATTACGCCCATCAAAAAGGCTATGGAAAAATCACTTCATGTTGAGTACGGTACAGAGCCTGACAAAAAAGCAAGTACACACAGAGCGGCTAATAGGCCAGTTCAATAACCAAATGCCCTAAAGCCAGGATAATGCAAATTAGGAATAACTATAATTAAGAATGTTTTGTTATCAATATGAATATACCAAAAATAATAACAAAAAAGAAAGCTAACTTCGGCAAGCCAAAGTTGAAATACTCTTTTGATAAAAATTGTCATATCTCGAAGCATATTGCAATATGTTTAAAACTGGCTATATTATTATATTATAATATTTATATTTATTATTATTATTATATTATATTTAAATATTATATTACCATTCGTATTATTAAAGTTATAATTTCCCACCACAAATAGTTAACCATTTATAATAAATTAATACCAAAAGTTGTCTTCTTACAGAAAACACTCTTGTTCGCCAAAATTAGGGATTCCAAAGGATTTGAACACTACACATAAATAAGCCAAAACAAAGTATTATTTTTTTATAAATATATATATTTCGAACATACTATGTACGTTCAGCATCAGCAGCCGAATTGATCTGGCCTCTCAAAGTTTCTTTCGGGTTCTTCTGAAATTCATCTCCAGTCATGATTTATTTATTCTATTATTATTAAACTTATTTAATTGTTAGTTATTCCTTTTAGTATTTAAAAATTTTTTTAAAATCAAATATTTACTGATTTAAAAATATAATTATGTTAAAGTCATTGCCATAATTCAATTATTGTCATACTCTCACACAGATTTAGCCTAGCTGTGATTGGTTATAATCAATCTTAATCTTATCTTTCTTGCTCTTGAATCGCACTAAGTCACCTCCAGAGTGTATCGGGAACGCAGAGTGCGAAAAACACTTTGATTCAATCTCGTCAAGCACTCTCAGCGCCTTTGCCCAGTTGGCAGATGCTCCACGTCGGGCGGAGTATCCGTCATATCCTCTGAACTTAACGTCATTAAGTGGCAGCCAAATGATTTAACTCAGCCAGACATCGCCATATAGTCTCCCTTCATCCGCCAGACATGTGTGTGCATTACATTACGTAAACAATTACAAAACAACAAAAACTAAGCCAAAAACACTGTGATGGCTACGAGGGAAAGTCAAGGCTGGATAAGAGGAGTCGGTGGTGTCAGTCAGAAAAATCAAATTTGTCAACTGTGTGCTTATGTGCTCGTATATCTGTGTATGTGTGCCGAGGACAATAAAAATTACACTTAATTTGGTATTTAAGTGGAGACAACAATCACAACACACTCGGAATGGCTTTCTCAGCCAAATTGCCGCGGAAGATGGGACAGAACCATAAAAGGTCGTTGAAAGTCCCCGTCCCCCGGAGCTAAGTGTTAAGTATCATTATGTAATGTCACATTTAAACAAAGGCTCCGTTGAATCCTCTGTTTGATGTGAGTGTGTGTGACTGTGGTCGTGACAAAGTGGAAGAACCAAAGACCATTCAAAAAGAAACAGAGGAAGGTCCCAAAGAGAAGTGATGGTGAAACTATGGGAAGGGACCTACTCTTCCAGTTGTATGAAGGATGTAGTGAGGGCTGCAGCGGTCCCGAACCCATTAATTTGTTCGATCGCAGATAAGAACACACACACAGAACACAATGACTTATAAGCAGGAGATCATTTGTCTGCCGGACAGAAATCCATTCCTAGAATGAAGGGGAGCAAGGCCATTGCAACCACTACAAAACATCCATTAATAATAAGCTTATGAGGATAGCCCTCGATTCCCATCTCGTATTACCGAGATCACAAGGGATCCGTGGTACAGCAATACTAAAACACTTTGGTATATCCAGGTCAACGCAACTCCTACCTATATCCTGTCATTTTTTCCACTTTTTTCTACAGCCAATCGGCAAGCAATAAAAATAAAATGATTTTCGCTTGGCTTCTCCGCCTAATGGGTAATGGGTAATGCGGGGTGGGCGTTATCTACGGGCATGCCAGGCACTTATCTGCCTTGATTAGCAATTAGCACGTGTCCGTGTCTTTCCTGGGCCGCCGAGCATTGAGTTATTGGGCGAAGGTCAGTAGATCCCAGCCTGGGCCAATGTCTAGTAGCCAGTGGCAGTAACCTGATGGGCGTCCCGGCCCGGACCGGCCCGTCTGCCACATCCCGCATGGGCGTCATGCCGAGATTAATGATGTGCCCCGAGAGCCGACGGCATCCTATTATCCTTGGAATGGGCTTTGGCTCGGACCAGGGCAGGGTTCACCCTCGCTGAGGGGTTGCTCCCTGTGCACTCGCATAAATCAAGCAGATTATCAGGTAGCGACGGTCGGTTTGGGGGATTTGCATATGAAATTTAGTTGACAGAACTCTTATTTTAATCCATAACAAAAACATCCTAACGAAAATAAGGCTCATTAGAGCGTGTTTTGAGAGGGTGTTTAATGCTCAGGCGTAATTAGTAGTTTTCCGCTTTATATGATACTAATAAAGTCTTGTAGTTAACTACCCCTTAATCAGTAGTATTAAGTATTCAGATTACTTATTTCAAAATCTATTTAGCCCAGACTTTATACCAGATAAGCGCCATTTAATTTCGTTTGGTGGCAATTGTTTTTCCAGGGTGAATTATAAAGGGATTAATCGTCGCTGTTGCCCCCTTGCTTTGTGGGGTTCCCCCATTCATAATTTCCCATCCCCGATTCCATAACATTTATCAGCCTCCCCCTTACCGAACCAAAACTGTTCAAGTTGATCTCCTTGCCCGAAGCTAAATCAAAATCGCACCAAGCGTAAAAACTTTCCGAGCTAATAAATGGCATGCAAAAGTTTTCGGTTCGCTCATTTGTCATTTCCCTGGTTAACTGCTAAAGGGAGAATGGTCGGCGTGGGGAAAGGTCAGGAATAATTGTCAATTCGCTTTGTGAGGCGCTCTGAAACAAGGAGCGGGAGGTGTGGCCCAGTGGGTGGAAACGGGCTGTGTTGGATAAATAAAGCCTGACAGCAATAAAATTTTTTTAAGTGGCCTCATAATTGTTAACAACAAAAACAACAAATATAATAAAATCCAAACAAAAGGCAGCTGCAAGTGAAATGAGCAATTATTAAGCCATGGAAAATGTAAACCAACAAGAGGAGCAGCGGCAACAACAGGCGTCATAATAAACTTTTTATTCCAGCGACAGCCACCAAGGAGGGCGTTAGCGGCGGTTACGAAAAAGCCTGAGGAGCATGAAACGCAAAATTCTCAGCAATGAAAATATTAACAACGTTAATGAAATACTCATTTGCGAGCAGAAAAGAGGCGGAGACAATAATGGAAATGTAAATGGCAAAGGATGTATGATGGCAGGGGTTAAGTTACTGCTCCATTCTTAACGTTTTTAGCCGGTTAGTTGTGACCTGGCATTACACCGCAAACAGACATATTTTTTACTTTAGTTTGGAAAAACCCCTGCCCCACTTCCCAATTAATTGAGTTAGCCTTCATTTTGGGCAAGCTGGCAAACCCTCCCAAACTCTCGAAATGTCATACATGTATGTACATATACTTATATGTACATATGCCAAAAAGTAAGCGATTTACGAGTAAATTTTTTACTACACTGGACCTGGGAAAAACGCTTTTTGCCGCCCACGATTGCAATGCAATTAAATAATGGCAATTAAATGTGCCGCCGGGAATATTAATTGGAGTAGGTCGAAATCACAACCGTTTAAGGTTCGCCAATGTATTACCGTAAAATAAATTTATTCGAATATTATGAATACAACATACACAGTATAAAATGATTAATGATTTATTAAGTTCTTCCTATTGGAACATTCTGCGAAAGCATCGAATATCTTAGAAATAATGAATAGAATTCTACAAATTCGCCAAAATGAATTTAAACATTGAGTTTTCAGAATAATATAGAATAGAATAAAAAAAGCATTATAGCCTACCTATGATGCCTATAAACATTAATTAATAATGTAAGAGAGTGACAGAAATCGATGCAGATGGAAAATGAAATAAAATTATGCTTTCTAATTTACTTTAACTGCCTTCAAACCGCTATAAACCTTTTAAATCTTAAAAAATAAATCTCATTTTGCCATCAAAAAATATATAAAATTAGTTATCATTTTCGTCAGTTTTGTTTTTGTTGTACAATTTATTAACAATTGAATTGGATGAAACTTGCATTAAAAAACAGCACTCACCGTTATTGAGGGTTGATCCACCGATGCTGCCGGCACTGCCATCACTTCCAGTATCTGTGCTCAGAGCCTGCGTCGTAAAAAGTAGACATCCGAGTCCCACACACAAAATCGCAAAAATCGCTTCAAAGCAGTTTAGCATTTTGGCGACGAATTGATTTCTATTTTATTTACTGGCTGGCTTATCAATTATGTAAGCAAACTATGTTATCAATTACTTCGCCGAAATATGTTGTATCATGTTTTTAATTAAAGTCTCGGAGATTTCTGTTTAATGCAGCAGTTGTTTGTGGGTTTCCTTAAATAATCCACATTCAATTTAAATCGTTTTGTTGTTAATTGTTTTTCTGAAATGTAAAATAAAATAACTATATGAGAATGTATTCAAGTTTAAAGAAATGTTTATGTCTACTCTGGTATACGATATTATTACACCACTGAGCTTCTTTGTGCCTTTATTTGATAAAAGGAAAGCCTGCTTTTAGAAAGTCTCTTTCCCTCCTAATTGAAACCTAATCAGGCACTCAATTAGACGAAGCTTGGCCCAAACAATGTTAAAAAGCAAAGGCACCCCTGATGCAGAGCTGGGTAAACCGCTTACGGGAGACTTCATGTCCGGCACTCCGGCTGGACCCTACTCGGTCGAGGGCCACGGAGAGCCAGTATTATCATCGGACTCATCGGCTTCCTTCTGCGGTTGGTTGTCTAGCTGTGTATATGCAGAATTTTTTTCCCTTTTATTGTTTGCAATTCCTGCTCGTGTCATAAGCGCAAAGCAATTTGCTCCGTCAGCTGTTGTCTGACACTCCTGCTGGGCCAAGCGCCTTCATCCGGATATCCTTCCCAGCACTCCAATCTCTTCATTGTATTGCAATATGAATGCATTTCAATTAGAATGCTTGGTTCGACAGCTTCTCTGGGTTTTTCATTTAGTAAGGGTTATTGAAATCGATTTGCGAACTTAATTGATTTCTCAGCCGCCATTTAATAGTGTTATTTCACTCAATCTCTTCTAGCTGTGTTGAAGCTTCTTATCTTAGCCACACTTTCCTATTTCACAGCACATATCTACACAGTATGATGGCACCGCAACGAATTTGTCTTACCAAATGTCAGCCTCCTTTCACAGGCTCTCATGGGTAGGTGCTCTTAAAATAACTAAGTCCCATCCCGCCACTATGTTTTTCCCATGCAAATTACAAATAAGAGCAAATATTCGTAATGTATTATTGCGAAAAGCTTTTTGGCAAAACATTTAGATTTTCTTTTGTGCCTCCACCTTTGCTGGCTTATGATTCCTAGACTCCCTCGTGTTTCCTACGAAATTAGGAATGGCAATGTCGCTAGGGAAATCCTACCCCATCTTATGTTTATTTATAATACTTTTCCTTTAATAACAAAGCGGCATTTCGTTTTTGATTCCTATATGATCGGTACAGCACTGCAGCATCAATAATGCACAGCATACAAATAAAATTATGTTAAAAGAATAATCCCATACGAAATTATCACATATTTTGAAACACAAAAGAATTGTAGAAAATGTGTTCATTTAAAACTAAGCCACCGCATTATTAGCATGAGGTGTCCTTGACTCTACTACACCCCCTACCTTTTTTTATTTATAACAATATTAATATCTGTGTTTATGGCCCGTAGGCAGTACCTCTACCTTTTCGCAGTCCTGCAACTGCATAAAGGACGAAAAAACGCACGCACGACTGCGCCCAAAGGGAACCAGCGGTGACCGCCAGTCGGCGTGAGTCCTTCTCCCGCCTCCGGGCTCCGTTTCTCTGCTCCAGTCTGCTCTTCTCCGACACCCACGGAGCGTTTATTCGATTGTGCATAATAAATCAATTTACATTTTCTCTCGCCTCACGCAAAAGTGAAATGCAAATGATAGGGATTGGTGGCGCTGGAACGGGGGCAACCTTTTTCACCACAAAACTTAAGCGCACTTAAATCACAGCCAACAGAATTGATCACCGTCAATGGAGCTGCTGTGCAAAATGCGAAATGACGATGACTTCTGGTCTCCAGAATCATTAAATTTGCAAACGTCTGTGAAGGTTTCGCGAAAGAGACCACTTCAAGCAGTACACTTTAAGTTAAGCCTTGTGGTAGTAAAAAATTCAAAACCAGATTGGCGAATTCTAGATTTCGTTCAACTTAAATATAACATTACGTATTGTATAATAAATTTTTAGGATCGCAAGACTTTTAACTTTAAGCTCTTGTTTAATGCGCTCAGTGACAACATTTCCAAGAGACCCATCTCGAAATCCTATTTTGTTCTTTGGGAATTATGCAAAAGTGTGTTGATAAAAATCAACATTTTTAAGGTCTTCATTTTGGACATCAAAATACGGCAAAGCGCAAAACGGAAAGACAGATGAAAAATAGTCAATAGTCACAAATAATTTAAAATTAAGCCGTAAATTGAAGGAGAAATAGAGGAAGTTTAAATAAGCTAGTATTTTCGATTTCCAGCCATCTGGTTAAAGCATTCAGACACAATGAAATCGAAAACGAAGAGATAATGTCAAATGATCAAATAAATCTTCAAAGATATGCCCATTTTAAAAATAAAAAGGATTGTGAGGGGGATTGACTTCCTTTCTCCAAGTTGTCTTCCGCAGCTGTTCCACTTTGTACTGTTTGACATGAATAGTTTAACAGAGGGGAAGCATTAAAATTTATCTCAATAATGGATTTATATCAATACAAGTAAATCTCAGATGTATTTATATATTATTAACTGATGGAGGGAATTAGGTTTCCTATGCCATTGTTACTTTAAAAATTCCCATAAAAATAAACAGAAAAAGCATTCAGGTTTTTTAGTGCATTTAACAGATCATTCCCTCTGACGTAAAACATTCATTATTTGTTACATACATTAAGCGCATTAAGTAGCAAGTGCGACTTTTCATGCTATTAGTTGTAAAGACGGTAAATCCTAGCAAGTTAATACGCCGGACTAAGAGCTGAAGGGGGACGTGATGAACAAGACTTTGATAAGTTACCCGATGCAGCTGCAGTTTCCTTTCGCCCAACGGAAGCCGCGCAATGAAGGCGAACTACAAAAGGCAGCATAAATAAACAGTACAAGAGAGAGTAAAATGTTTAATAACTCAGCCGGACGATGGAGAGGTGGAAAATGCTCGGGCGGCAATTCCTGGACTTCAACAACGGCAATGCCAGTTTATGGGGTAATTTACAGCAATATATCGCGGAACATAATAATAACGCAACCAAGCACCCATTAAATAGACACACAGATTGGTTTTTAGTAACGCTTATCACAGATTGGTTAGCAATTCAATTAGATAATTTTAATGTTTAGCATTCTCTGTTTTTAAATACATATTTTTGAATTGACAGTAATTGTTTAATCCTAGAGAATCTACATACATATAAGAAATACAAACTGCTAGTTTTTCCCATTTTACATAGGGAGAATATTTGGTAACGCACTAAGGCATAGATGTCGAATGGTCCATATATCGATTTCTAAACAATGTATTAACCAGATGTCAGAAGTTAATGGGGGTTTTATTCAGCAAAAAACTAAGTTCGCAGTAAAACTATCACATGAACAATGGAACAGATTATTACAATTCTCTTACTAATTAAATAAGATGTCTGACTTCCTAAACTATTTTTATATGATGCGAAAAATAATGTTCAAAAAATAGAATTATAAGTTGTATAGAAACCTACATTATAGGCTTTTCATAAAGATAAAACCCTTAAAAATTTTTCGAAACCAAATAACTGCCTCAAAAATATCACTACGATCCAAATATCTGTATTTGGATTTCTTATAATTTCTAAAAATACATTTTAATCATGCTATATATTATTCTTTATCTGAAAAATTAATCGTAACTCCATCTGTTTACTTCAACCAAACAAAATAATATAACCCGAGCGTGTCGATATTGTTTTCAATGCTTCGTAGAATCTGGAGTGACATCTGAGCTTGCTTTTGCTGCACAGTGTTATCTGCCTATTCTCCTGGGGGCTATCCATATCCCCCATTCTTCGACTAATAACTCACCGTGGCAATGTCCGGGAGCTGGATGCGTGGCTGCAGTTTACAAGAAGAATAAGCAAATCAATTTATAAATAGAACGACGAGACGACTGAACAACGGATTTTCATGCTTCCTTCTGCCGTTCTTCGTTTTTGCAACACAATTTAATTAGGCGACCACGCGACAGACGCAGGGACGCCGGCACAAAACCAACAACTTCGCTAGGCAGAGGCAGAGGCTGATGCAGAGGCGGTGCATTGAAAATAAACACTCGCACAGAAGTTGATTAAAAACAACAATTCGCATCTGTGTACTGGGGGCAAGGCAATCGAAAATATTATTATTAACTATTTCGACTGGCGAAAACAACACAAGCGCTCCAAACCACGTACGACTATCTCAGCGACGGCGGAAACGGATACGACTCGAATACGGATCCGGATGCGACACCGCACACAACGACAGCCGATTTGACACTGACACGAGACGACTCGAACGCGAGCTGCCGAGGCCCCAGCATCCGAGGCTGGTGCTCGGGACCTCGCGACGCGTCGTCTGAGTACTTCGGCTGCGGCATGTTAAAAAGATAAACAAATGTTGCGGTTGGCCGTGATTTATGCTGGCTTACATCTGCTTAAAGACTCCCTCTGCCAGGCTAACAGCACATGTTAGCCCTAACAGTCCCTGTTGCGTTCTGGGGGGACTTGATTGCACTTTTAGTGCCTCAAAATAATGCAGCAGGGCGAATTTTATGACTGTCATGCCAGAGAAATATGTGAGGAAAGTCGAAGATCGTGGAAACTGGTGAAACAACTAGCTGAGAAACTACTATTGAAAGTCATATGCTCTTAAAGCGCAACACATGTCAAAATATAAATGAAAGATTTCACAGTATACAGATGCGTATTTCATTTTGTTTTTTAGTTTTCAGGCTAAGTAACTAAGTTTTACAGCCTTCCATATCTGAACATTCATAAGTAAGGCAGACAATTAGAGAAACTGGCGAAAAAACACAGAATGAACCCCATATGTAAGAAATGAAAGCAGCGTCTGCCTTATAAAGTCCATTTAGAACCAAGTATTTAACATTTATATTATATTGTACTCTTCAATAAAAGATGTTCCATAAACAAGTAAAGGAATCAACAAATAATGTTGAATTGATCACATTATTGTATAAGTACCAGGTATCAAGGCCAAAATATATTTTTACTTTACTCTATAAATTCGATTTAATATATACCTTATTTATTTGATATAAAAATAGCTTAAAACCTATAATAATAATATGTTTTTTTTTTTATTAGGTGCCTAACACCTAATAAAATATTAATATCAATTACTCTAACACAAATAGATCCTTTTTGATTAACAGTAACTTTCAAGATAGCAGATATATGTTGCTTTAAAATTTACATAACATTATGTGAGCAGTTCTATAAGAGAAAGCCAAAGCTACCTAACATATCACCAGGGGTAAAGGTAAACCTGAACAGATTTCTTTACATCCCCTAACGGCGTCCTGGCATAACAGCAAGGACATTTAACATTTACCATTATTTCCCCTGCAAGCCATTAAGCTTCAGGCCGAAAGCTGGCCTTTGGCTTTAGAAGCCCATTGCAGCTTTCATCCACAAAGTTAACAAAAGCTGTCATGTATCGATGCTGGCTCCCCTTTGACTTTTGCAACTCGACAGCGCAAGCGAAAGTCAAGGCGCAGGGGCCCAACAGCTGACTGTCAAAAGTCGGCGTTCCCGCCCACACCCCGTAGTCAGCTGGCGGCCCAAACAAGAACTCTGTCGCTAGGCTTCCCGAGCGCTTCTGCAACATCGACGCGGGGTGCGTCACCCAGTGACGTCGACCCACGGCGCATGTAAAACAGTTACGCGCTAGTCCAGTGTGTGTGTGGAGTTGCGTTTCAGAGGCTCTCTAGAGTCAAAACAATAGCTGAAAAAGTGCACAGCCGCGGAGTCCGGCCAGCGGAGCCTTGACCCGAGCCCGTGACGAGTGAAGTGTGAAGTGCAGTGTCCAGCTGGCGGTAAAGGACGCGTTATGAGCCCCAACACGGGGCAGGCCACTACGTGAAGTTAAAGGCGCTGCAACAAAGGTACCCGCAGGACTGCAGCAGGATCAGCGTTCAGCTCAATGGGTTCATGTCTTGGCAGCTGCGCCAACGCCACCGCTGCCGCCTCCAATTCCAACTCCAATACCCCTTCGAGCTCCTCGGCGTCCTCCTCATCCACAGCCTCCTCCGCATCCTGCGTGGCCAATATATGCCGCTGGTAAGACCCATCTACGCACTGCGACCTAGCTAGTTAATTAAAATTGAGTTTCGTTGACTTTGCGTTGCGGCGCGCATAAAAGTGTGCCACAAATCCAATAAGCGCAGACCACTGCTGGCTGAGCAATCGATATGGGCTTAGGAGGTGCGCTGGGTCGGGGTGGTGGTCACTTAGCATGGGCTCTGCGGCCAGTCCAGTGCATAAGAGCCCCCCACTAGACCGCTTGCCTCCTGTCGACGCGGGTCAACATCCTGAAAGTGGTCGCAGTCAAACAATGCCACCTAGTCGAGCTTCTCAGACCTAATAGGTGGGAAGTTCAAGTAGCCTTTAGCAAGCTCCGAGCTCTCAACTCCAATAGCTTACTGATGAAAACGTAAACAAAAATATATAATTACAAACTATTCAAGCAATTAAATTCTTATTTCTTAGTTAAAATCTATATCCCTATTGGTAGAAGTGTTAAAAACATGTGAAAAATGGAATAAACTTAGCTTATCTAAAAAAATAAAACAACAAACCAAAGAAAGGAATACATTAATATCACAGAAGTTCATTCTTTCTGTTTAAAATGAATTAAAAATAATAAATCAATCGTTTTTGCAAGCACTGACCCATATTTTTCCAAATGGTTTTTGTTTTACTTCAAATTTCGCTACTTTCAGGCGTATTGGCAGGTCCGGGGCCATTGCCAGGGAAAGTGTAAAGGCACAAAGACACGGCCAAGAGCTGATATCAACAGCGAGCAGTCAACACTGCCAGAATCACGGCCTTTTCTACCGCATTTTGAGGTCCCGACGTAGGAGGCATTGCTCTCAATTCCTGGACAAATACTGGGAGCAGCAACCCAGCTACGCCAAGCTGCAGAGTAACAGGTTGGTTGAGCCCCAAAACCGCATTAAGGGAGTTTCTCACCCTTCTTATCCCAAAACAGCGCCATGCCCGATATTCAGATGCAGAACCTAGACGCCTGTAAGCTGCTTAATGCCCAGACCACGACCAGTAGGGAGACGGAATTAGGGCTCGGGACCTACCACCGGATTTCCAACTCGCGGGCCAGCTCCTCGTTGGATCTCGAGTGGGAGCACGAGTACTCGCAACTGCGCCAGTACCAACTCCAGCACAAGGAGCCACCTCCAACTTCGCAAAATCCACGCTACGTATCGCTTGAACAGCTGGCGACCGTGGCCACGATGGCTGGCACCCATGGGCGACAAGTGGCGCGACATGGGCGGATGGGCAGCCAGCGACACGGCGGATCATTCACGCGCACCTCCTTGTGCTCGTCGACGCAGAACTCCTGGTCGCACATCTCGACGCCGGAATCACTCGAATGGGACGTGGACGAGGAGCGAGAGCAGCAGCGTCAGTTGCGCCTGGAGGACGACAATCTGGACGACGAGACCCTCAAGCTGCTGTATCAGATCGAGCAGCTGAAACACCACGTGCTGCAGGAAACTGGCGAGGGACTGAGCTTGAGAGCAGTGGCAGTTGAGGAGCTGACCGAGGGCCTTCAATTCCGAGCCACTCACTTCGGGGGCGATGCTGAAGTAGAAGCCCGCTTGAGTTGATTGGCCGGAAGAGAAGGAGGGGGATGTACATAGGATTGTTCTTATAGGTATAAAGCACGTGTACAGCGCGGGGAAGATTGCAAAAAGTCTTATATTCTAGGCTCGTTTGTCGGTTTTTTAAATTATGGATTAAGAACCAATTCCTTGTTTTCGAACTTTACATCAATGTTGGTAAGTTCTTATAAATTCGTCCAAATTGAATTAGGGCTCCCATAGAACCTATCGTTTATAACTAAATTGTTTGAAAATAAAATTTAAGCACCATTTAAGACATCTTAGTTTCTTCCGATCACACATAATAGAACTACTGCTTTAGTTTGTGATAAATCAGATTACTATATCAAATTGGAGCCATCGGGCCCAATTCGCTTTCCTTCTTTACTCAGCAACCTACCTAAGAAAATTAGTAGAATATCTGAAAAAATATGAAACAAATCACTCTAATTGATGTATGTATATATGAATATATAGTAAAAAGTATAATAAACAAATTCAATCGTTTATTTTTTAATAATTTTCTTTTTTAATTTAAAGAGACAATGTGGCATGGAAGGGAAATAAAATTAACATTTTCCTTTCACCAAAAAGTTTAACTTGGCATGATTTTCCAGTGATGTCAATAAGAAGTCAACTTGATATTAATGAAAGGAAAATAAGAAAAGACACCGTTAGTACCCTTTCAGTAATATTCCTCCAGGTTGAAGTAGAGCCTGTCCTTTAATACCCTTTGTTTCTCTACTGATCTATGAATTCCGTCACAATTTTGCAGAGAAGATATTCGGTAGTGTTATAAATGGGTATTTATAGTGTAATGTATGTCTCCCTCAACTCTCTCTTAAAATCAAGCTCGTTTCTAAGTTAAAGTCTGTGGAATTTCAGGAACACATGGGACATTTGAAGTCTCATTTATTTACTTAATAGGAAACTAACAAAACATTTTAAAACACTTTAAAGATTTAGGCTTGAATGCGAGTTTTTCTAGTTAAGTAAGAACATTCTAAACTACATAATTTTAGCTCAAACGAGCCTGAGCTCTTTGGCTGAGCTATTTGGCAGTTGATTGGTTTCCTCTCTATCCGAGTTTTCCCTTAAGCTTGTCCCAGAACGAGGGCTCCGCGGTGGCTTCCACTTCCTCCTGCTGTTTGAGATAAACCATTAAGTCAGGCCTGTATTCGTTGAATATTATTTGAAAACTTACCTTCGCCGGCTGCTCTTGAAGCTGAGCTCTAGTATTGGCCTGTCCTTGTGTCTGTTGGAAATGATCGCCGCTTAAGTCTTCGACCTGGACCTGCTGTTGCCCCAGGTCTTCCGATTGTTGCTGCTGGTTCCAATCAGAGTCAACTACCTGCTGTTGTTGGCCAAGATCCTCCAGGTTGGCGCTCCAGCCAAGTTCCTCCTGCTGCTGCTGACCGAGATCCTCTACCTGTTGCGATGGCTCGTCTCCCGACGACCGGCTCCATTTTCCCAGAGATGCGCTGGCACTGGCCGAGGAACCAGTGGGACCGCCGCTGGCCGACGCCGAGGCTGTACCCACGGGAACATTGAAGGTGTAGTCCTGACGCCTGTACTCGTATCCGCCGGAGGGTCCACTTCGGCTGTACGGCAAGGGAGGAGTAGGCGTGCTCACATAGGGGGATGGGCGAGGGGGCTGAGGGCGTCGAAGGGGCGGTGCCTTCGTCTCGCCCTCCAAGCCTGGCTCATCACCCTCGTCGTAGTTCTCCTCGTATGTATGTGGCGGCTGATCTCCGCGGTCCTTGGAGAAGATTGGCTTGTAGTGGGCGGTGGCATTGGTGCTGCCCGGATCCACCACATAGCCGCCGTCAGCACTGCCACCCGAGGGCAGGTCGATAAGGCCTTGGCTCAGCAGGAACAGGGTGCGGCGCCAAGCGACCAGCTCTTGGCCGAACTTGCCGTAGCGGCTCTGCAGGCGTCCCAGGGTCCACTGGTGACGCTTTTCCCAGTTCTGAGCCTCGGCTGCAGCCATGAGTTGGCGGTGATTGACATAGGCCAGGTGCCTCAGCTCACCCTCGCGGAATTGCTGAAGGTCGCTCTGGGTCATCCCATAGTAGCGTGCCACGAGGTTGATTCGCTCCAGCTCCTGCTTCTGCCACTCCTTGAGCTGCTGCACCGAGATCTCGTGCTTCTGGGCGAAGTCCTGCAGCAACTGTCCATCCTGACTCTGCCAACTCCTGAGCTGAGCTTGAGTCATGTTCTGGGTGCCAATGAATTCGTACAGGCGGTCACGTTCCCGCTGCTGCCATGCCGTCAGGCTGTTGAGACGGCGCACCTCCAACAGCTGTTCGCGGACCATGTTTGCGATAAAGATACCTTGCACCGGCCCCAATTGTTCACGTTTGACTTGGTAAAGCTCTGCCAGTTGTGTCTGGAAGGCCGTATCCTGAGAGATGAACTCCAGCAATTCCTGCCCGGTGATCACAACGCCGGTGGCCACATCACGCAATCGTTTCTTCTCCTGGTCCTGCCATTTACTGGCCTGCCGACCAGTGTCCAAAAACAGACCCAGATTAGAGAGGCGACGCAGCTGCTCCTGAATGAATTGGCGCAACTCTTCGACGGTAATGTCATAGCGTGCGGCACGGGCCTGGATGTCATTAAACAAAAGCTGCTCGAGACCCTGGAGACCAATACTCGGGCTGTTCAAGACCGTCCTGTAGATCTGCTCCAGTTCAATGGTCTGCCATGAGAGACCGAAGCCATGGTCGATCCTGCGCTGCGCTACCAGCCGATTGAGCTCATCTGTGTACCAGGCCTTCAGTTCTTCAATGGTAACGTTGTACTGCATGACAGCGTCTTGCAAATGCCTCTGGTCATTGTTCAGACGGAGCCTTAGCTCATCAATAGTCCACTTCTGCTGTTTGCGCAGTTGCTGAACTATCAGATCCTCGATGTGTAATCTCTCCTTGGCCTGCCATTCCGATGAGACCAGGCCCTCTTTTTGGGCGGTCTCGTCTAGCCATAGGTGGATGTCTTCGATTGTCACATGATATTGACGAGCGATCTGCTCGAAGATCGGCTTGTTGCGGATTAGGTAGCTCTCGAACTCTACCTTGGTCAGGGGACGGCTGCGGGCAACAATGCGCAGGCGTGTCACCAGGTCTTGCTTCCAAGCCGTCGTTGGCTTCTCATCCCAGATGTTGACAATCTCCTCGTACTTAACGTTGCCTTGTGGGCGGTCGATGACACCAATGACCGAGAGGCGAGCCGCCTCCTTTTGAACCTATAAAGCAATATAGATTAAACGTTAAAATAACACCTATCAAATTTCATTTGGTTTGCATGAATAAGAAATCAAAGGTCAAAGCTTACCCATTTCTCCACCTGCTCCACAGTCACGTGATAGTCGGAGGCAATGTTGTCCAGGCGCTGCTTGTCGCGCTTGAGGAAGTCCACAAACTCCTGGTAGCTGGCCCCGTTACGCTGCTGCTGAAGCCAATCGTTGAATCCGTTGCTGATCTTCTGCTGCCATTGGGTCTGCTGCTCAATCTGGACCAGGCCAGAGCTGTGCAGACGGTGCAGTTCTTCACGCAGCCAATTCTCAACCTGATCGATGCCCACGTGGTGCGTCTGCGAAAGACTTTCTAGACGGGCGTGGTCCTGGGTTAGTTCGCGCTCCACCTGCTCGTACGGCAGCTCCTGCTGCTTTTTCAAAAGCAGTTCGATAAGACGCTGCTGTTCCTCCACCTGCCATTTGGACAAGTTCTCTACCTTGGCCTGACCGGTGGACCGCAGGTTAATAAGTTGCTGGCGCAGCCACTCCTCGATCTCGGCCACGTTGACCGAGTACTGAGTGGCCAGTTTCTGCAGTCGGTCGCGTTCCTGGTTCAGCTCCATCTCAAACTCGACGAAAGTTAGGTGGTTCTGCTGTTTCACCAAGTTCTGCAGGCGCTCCAACTCAGAGACTTGCCAGGCGCTGAGGCTCTTCAGGGACTCCTCTGTGCTGCCCCTCAGACGTTTCAGCTCGGCAATCATCCATTCCTCGATCTGCTCCACATTCAAGCGGTACTGATCGGCCAGCTGGTTGAGATGTGTGCGGTCTGCCAGGAGCTTTTGCTCGTACTGCTCCGTGGACAGCCCGTTCTTGTACTCAGCGATTAGACTCTTAATGTAGTCGCGCTCCACTATCTGCCAAGTCTGCAATTGCTCTATCTCGAACTGGCCCTTCTTGCGCAGGTCCTCGATCACTTGGTTCACATAGTTCTCCACTTCCACAACACTGACGTGGTGCTGGCCGGCAAGCCTTATCAGGAAGCGACGATCGTTGTGTACCTTGAATTGAGAAGTCATTATTGGTGGACATTTTTATTCTGTACTACTGCCTACCTTAGCCTGGAACTGCTCCAGGGTGATGTTGGAGTGCTGCTGGAGCAGTGATAGGATTCGCTGCTGCTCGGTACGTTGCCAGGCGGTCAGCTGCTCGATGTTAAGTTTGCCCTGCTGTTTCAAGCGCTCGATCTCGGTCTGAAGCCAGCGCTCTATCTCCTCGACGGAGGTGTGGTATTGGAAGGCCATGGTCTGCATGTGTTCGCGATCTTTCTCCAGCTCGGCCTTTAGGTCCTCGGCACTCCACTGCTTGTTCTGCTTGATGAGGGCTTCCAGGCGCTCGCGTTCAGCCAGCTGCCAGGAGGTGAGGTTGTCGATCTGCAGCTGGCCCTCGTCACGCATGCGCGCCAGCTCCTGCTTCATCCAGCTCTCGATCTCCTCCACCTGGACGCTGTACTGGCGAGCTAGGCGTTCCAGAAGCTCGCGATCTTGACGAAGACGGGCTTCCAGCTGCTCGGTGGACTTGTACTGCTGCTGTGCCAGATTCTTCAGATGCAGGCGCTCCACCTCCTGCCAGTTGGTCAGCTTCTCGCTCGGCTTCAACAGACCCATGCCGATGAAACGCTGCTCCTCCTTCTTTACAAACGTTTCGATCTCCTCAATCTGCACGTTGTGCTGCATGGCCAGGCTCTGCAGTTGGGCGCGATCCTTGAGCAGCCACTTGTGGAACTCCTCGACGGTGTAGTCGCGGTCCTGCACCATGTTGGTGAGATTTCCGCGCCACTCCACCTGCCAGTTCTTTAGCTTTTGCATCTCAATGAGGCCCTGGTCCTGTAACTTTTGAATTTGCTGCTTAATCCATTGCTCGATCTCCTCCACGCGCACCTGGTGCTGTTGGGCCAGGCTGTAGAGGTGCGTCTGGTCCTTGCCGACCTTGGCCTCGATCTCCTCGAGGGACAAGTTATTTTTGTTAATTAGGTCCAGCAGGCGCTGACGCTCTATTTTCTGCCAGTTGTTGAGCTGAGTTTCCATTCTCAGCTGACCCTCGCGCTGGAGGCGGTCGCCCTCCGACTTGATCCACTGCTCGATTTCGGACACCTTGACGTTATACGTGCCGGACAGGTCCTGCAAACGGGCCCGATCGGCCAGCAGCTTGCGCTCAAGTTCCTCGAGCGAGTATTTGTTTTGCTGTACCAGCAGGGAGATTTGAGCGCGCTCGGTCTGCTGCCAGTCCTTCAAGGCCTCCGCCTTAACAAGACCCTCGCTCTGCAGCCGCAGCAGCTCTTGCTTCAGCCATTCCTGGATGTCCTCGACACGGATTTTGTACTTATCGGCCAGCTTGAAGAAGTGGTCCTGATCGTTCTTGATCTTGACCTCCAGTTGCTCCACGGTCAGCGAGTTGTGCTGGACGATGGCCTGCAGACGCTCCCGCTCCTTTTGCTGCCACAGGACCAGCTCCTGCTCAACCTCCTTGAGAAGACCCTCCGACTGGAACTTCTTGAGCTCGCTCTTAATCCACTGCTCGATCTCTTCAACCTTCACCTTGTAGAGGCGTGCCATCTGCTCAAGGCGGCTGCGATCGTTGATGATGGAGTTCTGGAACTCCTCAATGGTCAGCTGGTTCTGGCCCACGATGTCGCGAAGGTTGGTGCTAACGCTGACCTGCCAGTCCTTAATTTGACCCTCCAACTGCTTTTGACCATTCACCTGAAGGCGCTGTAACTCCTCGTGCTGCCATTTCTCCAGCTCCTCCACGGTGACTCGGTACTTGGTGGCCAGGTTCTGAAGGTAAGTGCGATCCTGGTTTATCTGCTGCTGCAGTTCCCCCACAGAGCCGCGGTGCTGACGCAGAATGCTCTCCAGGCGAGAACGTTCCGAGCTCTGCCAGGCGGTAATTTTCGACACCTGCTCGTTTTGGTCCTTGATCAGGTCTCCAATTCGAGCCACCTCTCCGCGCAACCACTGCGTCTGGCTCTGCATATCGCCCTGATACTTGATCGAGAGATCCTTCAGTCGCTGCTGGTCGGTTTTGATGGAATTTTGCAAGGCGGCGATCGTCGCGTTGTGCTGCCGAATCAACTCTTCGAGGCGCTGTTGCTCCTTTGTGTTATCCTCGGTCAGGGAACTGGAGGAGGAGTATGTGTATGGTACACTTGGCACCTGAGGCGCCAACGACTGGTTCACCTGGTTGAAGTGAATGTGCATACGTTGAAGCTCCTCCCGCTGCCACTGCTGAAGCTGATTTTTGCTGATACCGTGTTGCTGGGCCGCTTGGGCCAACTTGCGGTCGTTTTCGTTTTGCCAGCGCTCGATGTCCTGAGCCGAAAATCCATTTTGGTGAATGAGCCAATCCAGGCGACTGCGCTCTTGTCTCTGCCAAGCGCTGGCATCCTGAACCTGCGACTGGTACTGCCCCATCAGAGCCTGGAAGCGGGCCAGCTCACGGCGGTGAAACTCCTCCAGCATGGGCAGAGTGATCTTGTAACGCTCCACAACTCCCAGCAGGCGATCCTCCTGCTGGCGCTGCCAGTCCTCAAGTCGTTGGGGTGTAGTTAGATACCAGAAGAGGCGTTCGCGCTCCTCGCGCTTCCACTGCTCGTCCCTCGGCACCGTAGTCTGCCCAAAGGGCACTTGCTGATCGAACACCAATTTCCCATCCTGCCAGCGCTGCTGCGACTCAGAGCCACCCACGGAGCTGGTTCCGTCCGGATGATTTGTGATCGTCTTGTTAAAGCTTCGAATGAACAGTGAGGAGCTGGCGCCTGGCGAGGAGGAGCTGGTCTGGCCAAAGGAACTGGGGCTAGACATGGGCGAGCTATATGCTCTGTTGTTCCCCTGTCCGCCTACATTAACAACCGAGTTGTAGCCGACCACTGAAGGCTCCATGTTCTCCCGGACCCAGTCGTGGATGGTTTTCTTTCGCGTGATCGTCGTCGTAGTGCTGCTGAGCGGGATCGATGTTTGGCCCTGACCAAGGAATCCCTGGTTCAATTGGGCCGAGCCGCCCGACAACTTAGTGGCCTCAGTGCAGTTGCGGTGGACAACGTAGGTCTTGCCATCGATTACCTTCACTTCAGCGGGGTAGGCGTAGTTTTTGACCTCGTCAAAGCCACTTAAGTCCACCGGCTGGAAGGGACCCAGGCCCACAGCCTGCTGAAGGTTGGCGCTCTCCCCACCGGCAAAACGCTCAAGCAACTCGGCGGCCTTTGCTTCAAAATAGTTGGGCTGTGCAATGGTGCTGTAACTGGTGATGCCTTGACGCATGTCTGCCACCAACTTCTGGCTGATCTCTGAGATGACGGCATCTAGCTGGCTCCCGCTCTTTCCGCTAATTTTTAAAACATCAGCTGCAAAGGAAACATTGCAGTTAAAATGTTACGAAATGTTTACTAAAAAGTGTTGTAAACTTAAGTAAATTTAAAATGGTTCACATCGAAAACTATTTGTAAAAATAGTTTTCATAGCTTATTTGTTCAATACTTAACTGCATGTTAAAAATTTTCTAAAGCAATATAATAACAATTAGGTTGGGACTTAGAGCCGAAATCATTAGTTTTCTATAAACATCAAAATTGTCCGATACCAATAAAAAATGATTTCACTTATAATGATTGATGATTCTCTTTATATTAATTTATTTTAAAAATAATTTAAAATACTAAAATAATTCAAAGCCATATAAAAAGAGGCTTATGTGAAAAATTTTACAGTGACCATTATCAGAACTTTCTTTCCTTCAATGCTAAGTATATAGCTTCCAACTTTTGACGCTACTTACGATTCCAAGTAGATGTGTAGCCAAGATTAGACGATCCCTGGGAAAGGGTGTTGAATTTCTGCTTCAGTTGGTTGGCCAGTTCGCGGACCTCGTTGAAGTGCGCGTAGCCCCATTGGTTGATCTGCGGAGCTGCTAAGGACTGTCCCCTACCGTAAGACGAGGAGGCACTGGAGCTGGAGCTGTAGCTGGACCTCTGATAGCCACCGCCATACCCCTGGCAGCTGGCGACCGCCAACAGCAGGGCGCACACTCCCAGAGCCTTCATGCCGGAATATCTGCGGAGCAACAAGCAAACAGAAACTGTGTCATTCATAAATAGTAAGTTCTGGATTTGGAAAAAATGCTTCGCTGAAAGCTGAAATTATTTTTTGTGCCCAGGTCCGACAATTTTCGGTGCTGATAACTGCCGATGTGGAATCTAGTTCAGGCTGTATCAGGGGATTATCGCACCAGCTCCGGTCTATGGGTCGTCAAAGGTTAATCAAGAGATAATGCGCATACTACCCGGTCCCGCCCATGACAAAACGACTTTAATTTGAGGCTCACTGTTCAATTTTGGTCTTATTTGTTTCATTTTTTGACAACTATTAACCTTAGGTGACCCCAAATTCCCTTTCCATCCGGTGTCTGTTGATAAGTCTCATGGACTGGGCGACGTGTAATTTTCTGGGACCCGACCCTCACAAGATCACACAATTCCTTTGCCTCTCGAATTCTAAAAAGTCAACACCTTTTGGTACATGAGTTACACGAGTTCTCCCAATTTAGTATTTTTTATTTCTGGAACACATTTGTGTGGCCACTGCAGGCTGATGCAGGTTATTTATAAATATTTTCTCAAGTTTTTTTCATTTCGGTTTGTTCTTGACAGATATTTATCAAAGAACCGAACTATTCTATTCACTTACACCGCTATTCACTTGTCACTATTCACGAGGAATCGCGATTCTTGTATTTTGCAGACCAGTTCTAATTAAATTTGGCTCAGGACACTTCACTCTCTACGAATGTTGATCTATTTTGAAGGAAGATTTGAGAGAAAAACCGTTGCGCCTCGTGGCGCTGCCGAACAGCAACTGACAGCCGATCGCTCAACACAAAGCTTTTATGAGGGGATCGTCCAGAGCAAAATTAACTGATGGGGTGAGACGCACGATGTTCTTGCTGGGAATATGTGAGTAATCTCATAATATTCTAAATCAAAATAAACGAATCTGAAGCATTAGATTCGACGATGTGTCGAATTTTTTTAGTCAAGAGCATTTCATAAATTTTGGACATGGCATAAACACACTGATGAGGAATTATAATCTATCGGACAGCCCAGAAGCAGATCGTAAGAGGGAATTGCCAAGAAATTCAATATCGGTGGAGATCACAGGCTACGTCATGACCCACCAACACCGGCTTTTGGCTGATAACCAGATTTCTCAATGACTTCATAGTATCTGCAGGTGATTCACTAGCCGGTGACCGGTGACCGGATATCGGATCGCCTATGTGCTCGGTTCCACTCAGATCAAAATAATAAACAATTGTGTGATCTCATGAGCTACAGTGATAGATAGTGCCTTGAGTTACACGCATGAGGGCGGTATGCAAACGCTAAGGGGTGTCTCGGGACCTGCTTTCTTGCTGTGACTCAAGGCATTTTTGGTATGAAATATGCAAATGACGCGACCTTAAGCTGTTGACATTTAATATTCTAAGAAATTCAAACTTCATTTAATGAACGATTTCGGGTGCTAGGGTAATTATCAGTCAACCGCAAGATGATTAGGCAAAATATTTAAACTCTATTCTCCGCCATGGAAATCCCCGTGTCTACAACTGAGGTTTATCAAGTGCCACTCCGTCAAACTCTCACCAGAACGCTAGAGGGCTTAATTTTAGACGAATAAATGTTGCTCCGAAGTGTTGAAGTTAAAAAAATGATTTGAGAAATGTCGGTCCTTAGCTAATTAGTTTGAATCAGAGGGAGGGAGAAATTTGAGAACACCGGTCACTTGCTTCGCTTACGATCGATGAGCGCACGCTTACGGCGAACGTGTGTGACCCCATCATCAAAGATTAGTTGCATTCGTTCCCCTATAGTTAATATTAGATCGTTTCTGATCGTAACCTGAAATCGAATCGCTTGAGCTCATATGTGTTGGTTTGGTCTGAAAACGGTATATTGATATTTTCTGCTTTTAGTAAACATTTCTGAAATGCATATGTCTTTTGACAAATGAATTCCTTTGCTCAATTTAAAAAGGTATATACATACATTTATTTGAACTAATATATACCTACACAAACAAGAAAGGAAGCTAACTTCGGCACGCCGAAGTTTGTATACCCTTGCAGCTAATAATTGGATTGTTATGAATTATATAAAGCATTTAGACAATTTAATGATTGAAAACAACCATGAAATGCAGTTTTCTTACGTCAAACCACTTACGTTTTGGTTCATTTCAGCTTGTTTGATTACGTTATTGTTCAGAGCTAGGTTTTCAAACTTTTCTATCAAAGTAAATAAGAGTGTAAAAAATAAAGTTTTAGTTTCCGAATTTTTCTACCTTCTTTCAGTTGATCTTACCGAATTTTAATTTATGTATGTATACAGTGACGAACTTAATTATTAAGACGTTGGCATGTCCGACTTATTTTCTAACTAAACTAACTTAATTTTATTATTGTATATCAATACATTAAATTAACAAAATTAAAAATAAAATAAAAACAATGCATAAATATATCTATAAATATTTCATAGATATAACTATATAATTAATTAAACCCTTCTTACGTTTAGTGAGACCAGCCTTCGGGATGGGAAGAACGATCGTATATCGAACATCGATAGTGATCTCTATGATTTTGTTAATTTTACTGAAGCAAACTCAGTGGTTACGTTGTAGGGTTGTCGGATATTTAAAAAAATTAAGTATCAATGATATTTTTATCACTTTTAAAATGATAATCTTTAAAATATCACTTAAAAATTTTAATTTTTATATTTTCTTTGGTTTGATAAAACTTGGACAATAAGCTTCTTATTATATTGTAAATAATTACATGCATATTTTTGGACACACTTTAGAATTATTTCCAATATAAAGACTTGAAAGATACACCATTAGTCATCCTGCTCCTAGCGCACATGATCCAGCAGCTCAGAAAGCACCAAGCTACCAGGGGTAACCAGATATCTCATATCCAGCTTGTAAAGGCTCGGCATAGTCGCATCATTGGATTTTCACACCTATAATGGATTGCTTTTAAATTCTGATTGACCAAGTAAGATGTATGAAAAAATATCGTACTAACGATATTTGGGCAAACTAAAAATGACGATATAAATATAAGATTTTTAGAAAAAATATCGATATATTGATATTTTGATATATCAACAACCCTAAACTCTACCATGGGCAGAATAATACGTGGTTTTTGGGAAATTTTTAGCATGGGGAGCAAAAGACATTGCAAATATAAGTAGCCTGCAGGCTGTCTTCGTTTAATTCCGCCGTACCATGTGTACCTGACGTCCAAAGTATATAAAAATCGCTTTTACCAGATACTAGCAGAAGCCACGTCGGCATGGGGCCGAATATCAAGCAGCAGGAGCAAGAGGAGCATCGACATCCGGAGTCAACGAGGACTTTAAGGCAGACCCATCCTTACCGTCTTGTATTGTTCTTCATCGCCGGCAGCTTAGCGGCCATATCCTTGCATGCATTGACTTCCTCGAATCTGGGCCTGAGACTGCGACAGCTGCACCACCTGCCATCCGCCCACTACCTGCAAACGCGCGATGAGTTCGCACTATACTCCGTGGAAGAACTTAATGCCTTCAAGGAGTTTTACGACAAGAGCGTCAGCGACAGCGTCGGTGCCAGCTTCTCCGAGGCGGAGCAAACAAACATCAATGAGGCGTTGGGAGCTCTGCGATTGGCCCAGGACATGTACCTGGCGGGCAAAGATGATAAGGCGGCCCGCTTGTTTGAGCACGCTCTAGCTCTGGCACCCCGACACCCCGAGGTTCTCCTGCGCTACGGGGAGTTCCTAGAGCACAACCAGCGCAACATCGTCTTGGCGGATCAGTTCTACTTCCAGGCCCTAACCATCAATCCGAGCCACTCTGAGGCTCTAGTGAACCGGCAGCGCACAGCGGACGTAGTCCAGACACTTGACGAACGTCGACTAGAGTCGTTGGATTTCAAGCGAGACGCTCTTTCCGCCATTCACGAGTCCAACGCTGCACTAAGGAGGGCCAAAAAAGAAGCATACTTCCAGCATATCTATCACTCAGTGGGCATCGAGGGTAACACTATGACGCTGGCGCAAACCCGATCCATCCTTGAGACACGAATGGCAGTCGATGGCAAGTCTATTGATGAGCACAATGAGATCCTTGGCATGGATCTGGCTATGAAGTACATTAATGCTAGCCTGGTTCAAAAGTAAGTTTATTTATTTGTGGGTTAAATTGCTAAATGATGCATTCTGATGATTGATTTAACACCTTTCACAGGATGGAAATCACCATCAAAGATATCCTCGAGTTACATCGCCGTGTTCTGGGACATGTGGACCCTATTGAAGGCGGAGAATTCCGTCGTAATCAGGTGTATGTCGGGGGCCATGTGCCTCCAGGTCCGGGAGACCTTGCAATTCTTATGCAGCGTTTCGAGCGCTGGCTGAACTCTGAGCATAGCAGCACTTTACATCCCGTCAAGTAAGTGTGGTAAAGATCCTCCTCTGTGACTGGCGAATATGAATCAAAATTGTTCCTTCCTCCCAAGCTATGCTGCTTTAGCCCACTACAAACTGGTCCACATTCATCCGTTTATTGATGGCAATGGACGCACTTCGCGTCTATTGATGAACACGCTTTTGATGCGAGCTGGCTACCCGCCCGTCATCATACCGAAGCAGCAACGCAGCAAGTACTACCATTTCCTTAAGCTGGCCAACGAGGGCGACATTCGACCCTTCGTGCGCTTTATAGCTGATTGCACGGAAAAAACATTGGATCTGTACTTGTGGGCCACCAGCGACCTACCTCAGCAGATACCCATGCTCATCCAGACGGAAAGCGAAGCCGGCGAGCGCCTGGCCCAGCTACAGAGTCCCCACTTGTCGCAAAGCGCACCAATGCCGGAGTTCTACGAGTCCGGATCTGGATCTATTCCCTGACACATGGCTGGACACCACTCCGATCCTAGCAAATTATTATATTTATTTATTTTTGTTCTCTTTTGTTTAAATTAGCAAAGAATTTATCTGTTGTGTATTTGAGTATAGCTTGTTTAGCGGAACAACTATAATGACAATTGCAGACTGTGATCATATTTAGTCTTAAGACGTAACCAAAATTTATATGTAAATCTTGCGCTCGAAAAACTGCGTTTAAACTTTGCACAAACCAAATAAAGTGTTGGATTTGGGGGTTGCCCTTTATGAAATTTTTAAAATAAGAATTACCAATTCCAAAGTTAGGTCCCATACTTTTCAAAATTTCATATTTCGATGCTTATAGCATCACTACCTCCGAAATACTTTGCAATTTAAACAAAAATTAAAAATCTTTATTAATCATTGCTTTACAATACTTGCAATAATGTCTGTGATGTTGGGAGTATTTTGTGTTCAAGGCTCTGTTCAAAATTAAGTACAAACTATTAAAAGGGCTGTGCATCATTTCAATGAAGCTGGAATGTAAGCCATTAGATCATGACCATTTCACATAAGGATTTCACCCTTTATAAGAGAGTTAATATGAATATCTTTTAAATGTACAACGATAACAAGGTAAACATATGAACATATTCTTGTAATTACATATCTACAACTTGGCGCGCTTAAGGTAGTCCTTGTAGGTAACATCCCGCCACCAATGGGGACGTTCATAGACACCCGGGGTTGACACAATAGTGCGCTGCAGATGCTGGTAAACCTGCAGAGAATATAGAAAAACATTTTTTTTAGCTATATATAAGAGATACATGGCAGAGATTTTAACTACATACATTGCCATCGCTCATGCCCAGAGGCGAGTTTAGAATGAAATCGGTGGGAGCAATTGCATCCACTAGGGCGACGGCCTGATCCTTGAGGACAGATAGTAGACCCAAAATTCCCTGTTCATACAGATTCAGTTGCGAATTGTCCCGGAAGAAGCCGCCCTGGTAGAAAATTGCCGAATACCTGGTGACCAGATGAGCTCCATAAAACGAGACCACCTGCTGCAGAACCTCCTTCTCGGCCGAGGCGGGCAAGTTGCTCACAAACTTATGGAACACGTAATATATGGTTCGCTAAGATTTTAAAAATAATTAATTTAAATTAAATGGAGTGCATGCCGTGCTGACAGACTCACTTCGCCATAGATTATAGAAAGTTTTTGGGCCGCAAAGACCTGGATGTTGTTACGCGTTTCGAAAGCATCCTTGCCCTCACGTTGTTGCTGATCGACCCGCTTTACAGTAGTCTCCAGCTGCCAAGCGGTAAGCCAGTTGAGCGCCTTTAGAAGATCTGAGGAGCAATGTAGTTTCATTAATAATTGTCCGGACTCTCATAAAAGGTTTTTGTGCTCATGTTATTAAGGGAATGCTGGTGTATAAAACTTACTGTTCGGATCCAAGGCCTCAGCTGGTGTACGCTCCTGACCTTTGCTCTGCAGCAGGGCATCCATATTTTGCAGGAAAGACACCGTTTCCAGAGGTGAGACAGCGACAAAATCGGCGTTGTTTCGACGCAAACTGATGAGCCAGTTCGATGCTTGCTGGATAAGTGTATTATTCTCACCCTCGTAGGTGCAGTTGGCGTCGTTATCGTTTCTCAGGTCACCCAAACCCGAAGATCTCAAGTATCCGTGGCCACCACATGCCTCCCGGCATTCTTGAATGCCATCCCTGGCCGCCCATGTGGCCACTGGCTTGAGGGCCGATGAGATGGCATGGATTTCCATACCGGCCTTGGAAGTGTCTTCGCCGGTAAAGCCCTTCATGGTCAGATCAACATTCTCCTTGCCAATCCACAGTGTGGCCACACGCAGAGCAATTGTTGTTGCCAGGTGTGGAATGAGACGGTACTGCTGCGACTGATACTCGATCACTGGCCACTCCGCCGGAGAGTTGGTTGGCCCGAACTGCCGCCGACTCGCTCCGTAGCGAGTGGCAATAGTTACCGCCTTGCTCAGTGCCACGTACGTGATCGCTGTTATGTTGACGCGACCAACAGAGAGCGCGCCCAGAGAAGCACCAAGTCGCTTGCGCTCGTCCTTAATCTGGCTTGTGTAGTTGCCCTGTGAGTCGATGTCGCCTGTCTTGGAGAGGAGATTGGCCTTTGGGATACGATACTGGTTAAACATCACAAAGCTGCAATAAATAATTTTAAGTTTAAATGGTTTTTAAATGAGAGCTGAAGGAGAAAACTTGCCCGTTGTCGATGCCGTTGAGACCGATCTTCTCGCCCATATCACCCACGGTTACGCCGGGGAAGGGTAGCAGAGTACGCTCGTCACGAATGGGCACCAAGAAGGCCTGTGAAAAATAAGATATTTTATGTACATATTAATGGATTGGGCTATGTTGATTTAATGTACTTTTAAAATAAATTGAAGTTCAACATTTTCTTAAACGTTCGGTAATTAAATAAAATAAACGACCTTACCTGCAATCCCTGGTGTTTGTCATCCGGCACAAACAGCTGTGCGTACACAATGGCGTGGGTGCATGTCTTGCCCAGATTTCCCACCCAGCACTTGGCCGCCTCGAAGTCCGGGGTGTGAATGATAAACTCCTGCCTTTTCAAGTCGTAGGTTGCGCGGGTTCGCATGCCAAGAGCATTGGTGCCATGTGAGATCTCGGTGAGGGCGTAAGCACCCAAGATACGGTTGTCGGCGATCTTGGCCACATACTTGCCCAGCCGACCGGAGCCGTTTGAGACCAGAGTGCTGGGAAACATGCCCGTGGACAGGCCAAACTTCACAGAAGTACTGAAGTCGTAGCTAAATATGGCCTGGCCGAAGGCCAGAAGCAAGTGCGGGGTTCCCAGGTACTGAAAGTGCACCCATCGATAACTTCTTTAACTGGCGAATTGGAGGTTTTCCACTCACCTCGTTAACGCCATAGAACTGTTGCTCCCAGAGCAGGTGCTGCCTCCTGTTAGCCAGCTCCCTGGTGCGCTCCAGGCCGGGAGCCTCGGGTTCTCGCTGGAAGTCGGGGTGGCGCTCCATCCACTGCCATACCTTGTGCTGCACAGGGAGTGTAATCATGTTAGTTACTCAAGGCGCAGATAAGCGGCGTGGTGCGATAAGATGGGGCTAGCAGGGTGCAGCTCCCGATACGAGTGTCGGGAGCAGCAGCCACTTTACAAAGAAGTTTTGTACTTCGACCCCATCGCCGCGGCAACCGACTATAATTTACCTTCAGGCGAATGTGCTCCTCCCCCTCGAGCAGCACGTTCATGCGCTTATAGCAGAAGCTCGCCCGCTGACGGTACGTGTCCAAAGGTCCGCCGCGGAACTCCGGAAAGATCCGCTTGTCCTCGAGGATGTTGGTTGGGGGCTGTTCATCCTTTCGGCCGCTGTAATAATCGCCCAGGGCAGTCAGTAACTGATTCAGGTTGCTCTGGGCGCCTCCGTCCCCTGTGTTCTCTGCACTCGCCATTACACTAATGCCATTGGCCTGGTGATGGCGTTCAGTGGGGGAGCTCGGGAGGGAGGCGCGGCGAGCGGTACTCACTCAATGCTCAATGCAACCATGTCTAAATACGTATGGGAACGGTCTGATGTGGACTTTTCAAATGTCAGGCGCGAACTGTCCGAAAGCCAGGGCACTCGTAACTATTATTGACCAAATTGGCCGGCAATGGCCAATTGCCCGGTGATAAGCCTACCCAGCTTATCCCCACTTCATGATCGTTTTGAGGATTACATCCGCTCACCGATAAGATAAGCACACCTGCCGAAGTGGAGGCGAAATTCCATAAAACTGGCCGACGACCACTTGGTCGATTAGTTAAAGATTTCAATTCTATTTATACGGATTCCATAAATTTCATTTCCTATCACATAAAAAGAAAACAAAACATTCGCTCTGACCAAATACATGAATGAGCCCTTGATAAAGATTTACACAAACCATGGAGGGAAACTTGGTTGACAGTGAATGAATTTAATGAAACTAATATTTTAAGAAAATATCCGAAATATCACCAGCTGAAATAGTTGAAAACAATGTATATTTTGTATTTAAGGCCAAATAAACTTTAAATTTGTATTTATTTTACTTTCTGTTCTTCTCAATTGCGGGAAATCGTTGAAGCAGTTGTTTTTTAATATTATATGATTTGTAGTATGTGGCTTAAGAATTAAAATTTATTAAAATTTATTATTTATTTAAATTCTTGTCTTATCGAAAATTCTTGTTGCTGCTAGAGTTGGAATCTTACAACTATCGCGTAGAACCATTAACTATCGATAAGTCCTTCCAAAACGATTTTTTTAAAACCCTGATATTAAACATTTTTGAAGAGAAATTGAGGTCAATCAGTATGTAGGAAAATATTCAGAAACCCGAAAATATGGATTAATGGGGCTACAAAGCTAGTTTTTGAAATTATTTGTTTGTTTTTAAGTTTTTGTTTTAAATGATGAAGAACTAGAATTACATTATTAAAAGCAGTAAGATTTTGATAATAAAATATTAAAGTTTAAAATTGGAACCCAAAAGATTTTAAAGTCGTAGTGATAATCGGAATTATACCTTAATTAAGTTTACGCGTAGATTTGCAAACAATTCCTACGTATCTCCGTTCCCAATATTAATGCATTAAAAATTAATCTTATTTTTTTATTTGATTGCGTTCTTATTACAACTTATACACTTAGTCAACATGCAATGTTTTTCTATTTTCGTTATTGGCTTTCCTATAGACGTTCGCTTGACACGCTATTGATTATCATGTATCTTATAAATAGTTTACAACGATTTAGCTTACTTAGCAAAGTTTGAGTTCAACCTAAATCATCTATATTTCCAAAGGTTAAACTAATTAGGTAACATGTAGTCATTAATAAATATATCTATGTAAATCCCATTATTAGAATTCATCGGTTACTTTAGCGAACATGTAAGGTAATTCCTTTTTGCAATAGTTTACAAATTTTTTAAAACTACACAATAAAAGTAACTTGTTTGTTTTATAAATGTATCAGCTAAAATGGACCGACTAATTGACTATTTAAAATAAGGTTTAAAATTACGTAATCCCCGCCTGGATAAAAGTGCCGATATTAGTAAGTGAATACATATGCGCATACCTCTTTGAAACCATATCTTTCAAACTAAAAATCTCTTTGAGATATTCAAAATAAAAAAATTTTTTTTTTAACCGTATCACCGAGATATAATATGAAGAATTAAATCATATGAATTTTAAATAGTGCCAACAATACCAACTGGTGGCATGACGACTTTAGTTAGAAATGTGTAAGATAAAAACAATAAAATAACTATACTGAAATACATTTCTCAAAAACAACACTTTTTCCTTAATGACAAAGATTAATTTAATGAAAAAAAAGCGCTAATCTTCAAAACTGAGAATGCCAAAATAAACCACTACAAAAGTTAAAAAACACGTTTTCAAAGAGGTACACCATTTCTTAACTTAACTTATTATAATTTGCTCTTACAGTAGACGACCGATTCGAAAACTTAAACCTGATAAGGTGATATTCCTTTGAAATAAACGTTATCATATAGCCTTTTGTATGGAATATTAAAAAAAAAAATTATGACTTTAATTTCTAAGACATTAAAAAAGTCTATTTAACCTTTAATCAAAAACGTAACATTTCATGATTTTTTCAAAGGCAAAGTTTTCATTTTCGAACTTTTCATCTACAGGCATACAATAAGCAAGAAATACAGGACAATAATTATAAATATTAAAACATAAATAAAAAAAGTTAGCTAAATTAATTAAAAAGAAACTAAAAAGAAGAGATTGCCACTTTTCGTCCTAAAACAATATATCGAGGGTATCGGAAAGATTAACGCTTTTCTCTATTAGAGTACCAGTTAGCATATTCGCTACCATTGTTTCCCCCAATGGAGTGGACCGCCCATCGGTGCCGCCTTTTGCCGCGCCCTCTTCCTTCGTCTCATATCATCGACTCTGCACAGAGCTGGCCGCCGACGAGTTAGAGGAGAACGCCGATTGCAGGCTTGTCATGGAGCCCTTGTAATTGACAGAACTGAGAACCTCGTAAAAGACATTCAACTGTGCTCCCGAAGGACTAAACCAGTGCATTAAATAGCTGTCGTTGTGGTGCATCACATGTGAGCCCTGGACGCTCTCCTTGTGTCGGCAAATAAGAGTGGGCTCCTCCCGAAAATAGTTGACGCCCTCAACGAAGTCCTGTAGATCAAAGTACGATACGGCGGCATCTTTAACAGAAAAGCGTGTAAAATAAATTAATTTAAAAATGCAAATACTTAATATAGTAGACAATATATTTATTTGCTATAAACTAACAATATTTCATAGGTTTCAAATAGAAATAAACACTCACCATTCTTCTCCGGCAACTCCTGTGTGACCCGGTACAGCGTGAAGTGCAAGTCACTGCGCATCACATCAAAGTCCCATGTTAAAACGCTCTTTGGGTCTTCGTTTCGGATAAGCAACTCGTGGCTGAAGCCGGCCTTCAGCTCTATGCTTTTGTAAAGGTTATGATGGTCATGCTGGATAATTGTGGACAGGCGCTTCGCTGGAACAAGAGCTTCGGCATCTCTGGCAGTAGCTTGCAACTCAACGGCGGCCCCGTCGTCGTCATGATCCTCCTCCAGCGAGTTCATCTTATATAGCGTTTTGGGCACTAGTCCGCCCTCATGTATCATGGTCTGGTGGTGGTAAAATATTGCACTTCCTTAAATCAACTGCTAATTCAAAGGTCGGCGGTAAGGACTAAGCACGTATGTGACAGCCTCTGGGGTGAAACACAGATCAGGGACGCAAGAACTGATATGAACGGTGAGCACAAGTAGGGGCTAACAAGCTCACATGGACATTGCACATTTCGCAAACACAAAAGACGCACAAACAACAAAGTGTAAGCGACGAACAAAAACTAGGAAGTAAGACAATAGCTGACGATTATAGATACAAAAATATTCTTTGTGGTTGTTGAAGGACCAGTGGCGTACGGAGGAATGATATTGCTGTTATAACTCCTCTCACAAAATCTCTCAATGAAGTCCTGCGTACGCCACTGCTGGTGACAAAGAAGATCGGAAGCAGGGCATATGAAAATCGACAGAGCGAGAGTTGGAAGAACTGCTTACACAATTGCATTTGGCTAAATAACAATGGCGAAAGTATTTCTGACTGACTTGGTCCAAAAGCGACACAGGCTGGGCCTCTAACTGAGCCAGAGTCGGACGGGAAGAGAGAGGTGGAAATATATAACAATATATAGATATAGAGTAAGTACGTAATCTACAGATGCTGCAGTCAAGTCATGGGGTCCCAACACCGAAGGCGTGCCACAGAATGGCAGGCATATCGATGGTGCTTACCTTGCATGGTCCTCCCAAGAAATCTGGAACTATTTCCTCATCGAGATACTGCGCCAGACCATCCTTCATGTGAACGCAGTCGGGTCCATAGAATAGAAACTTGGAGCGGGTGTGCTCGTCTATAAAGATTGTTTCAGAGATACATCACTTACTGCGAAACCTACAGAAGACAGCTACCCACCAATGAACGCGCTAACAATGGTCCAAGCAATGGGGAAAACCCTTGGTGCCCGCACTACCAGAACACGGCCCATTGTCTCTGGGTAATTGCGCTCCACTGTCTCGATGATGTATAAAAGCGCCTTGATTCCGGGTCGCCACAAGTGACGCATGGACAGCCCCTCCAAGTCAACGAGCAGGGACCAGTTGAGCACAGGCTTCTCAAGACGCTCCGCGGACTCGTTGATCTTCTGTATGCCTTCCTCGCAAATGTGCAAAGCCTGAACAGAAAAAAGGAACCCATATGTAAGTCCCTCAGCAATCGGTAAGTATGGAGGCAACATTCTTACCAAACGCAGCAGACCTTCCATTCCCAGCGACTTTAGCAGGCCCTTGACATCCATATGGCCTAGCCGAAGAATGTAAACGGGCCGTCCGTCCTTGTCGTGGTGATGCCAGCCGCCCGGAAAATGCTCCACCACCACAGCCGGCTTTGTGTACTCCTCCAGCAGGGCGTCGATACGGTGCTCTCGACGCCAGCGAAGCGAATCGGAAAGCATCGCAAAAGCCTGACTTACATGCCAGTCTCTGGCTGCCAAGAAACGCAGGATGGTCTGATAACTGGGCAATCGCTCCACGTCATCGACACCATCTAGCATTTTCCGCAGCTCGAGCAGCTTGGACTCCTGCATTGGCGTAAGTTGGCCCAGACTGCGGGCGATGAAGTCACCATCGAGCATAATATCGTGATGCTGATCTGGAGCTGGGTCCAGGACCGGTGACTTGGGAGCGTCGGCTGGCGGCGTCCAACGGTCCACATGTGTGATACCCTCTTCGCGCAGCTGGCTAATGAAGTACTCAATTATCTCCTTACCCTTGAGCGTCGTCTGGGTATACTGCTTCATTCCCATCTTCTCCATGGAATGCTCAAAGCCAAAGAAGTTCTTTATGTCTAACGTGGCCGTCTGATCGAAGCACGTCCATTCCGAGTTGTCAGGATGGGAGTAGTAGCGACACCTCTCGAAGATTTCGATGCGTGAGGAAAAGCTTTCGTTTACCGCCTCGATGCTCAGCGTGCGGTTTCCCATGTCTAGGTAATTGTGCTGCAGGAAAAACACAAAATCAACGCCGATCAGCTTCTTGAAGATGTAAGGCGCATCCACCGCCAGCTTGCAGCGCCTGCTTGTGTTTCGCTTAGCCCCATTCTCCAGTGACTCATCTTTGATGATCTCGCAGTCTAGCACAATGGGCATCTGCGGACAGGTGGGGAAGCGGCGCTCATACGCCTGCAAGTTAAGAAGGTAACATTTCAAAACTGATTAAATAATATCAACATATTTATTTACGATATTACATGAATATATATATGAATAATTGCAAAATTACGTTTGTGTTCATATCGAAACATTCTTAGGGGCTGCTGAAAGTAAAGGACACCAACTTAATTGTTAACCTTAAGATGCGCAGGTTAAGGTCAGAATTATAGATCGCTGCCCTTCGCCCAATTGACAATTAAACCCAGACATGATATATAATTTAAAAGTTAAGGACTACTTTGCCACTTGTGTATAGTACCATGGGAATCAGTTAGCCAAGAAACAGCTTGTTGTCCGAGTCTGAGAGCGTGTCCCCATGTTAACTCCCATCGACCACTAAATTATTTAAAGAAGGGCGCTGAGGCAACCATTGACGGACCTCAGCAGAAGCATAAACTCTCAGATTAATTATTATATATGCATGCATACACTGAGGCACAATAATACAATAATAAAAAAAAATGTATTACTCAACATATTATCATATTTCTTTTTCATGGAAATTTGTATCATTTCAGAATTTGTATGGTGATGAATCTCCTCTACATGTATGAAAGATATGAAACTGTAAAATTGTAAATTTAAAACAATGTTGTCATTGGTTCATGAGCCATGAGATATTTATATTTTATACGATTTTAAATTAATAATAAATATAATAGAATTCTAAAGCAAATGATTATAAAGCCATCAGTGTTTCGATATTATTAACTAACTTATTTAAAGTTATTTATTGAAAATGTATATCCATTTGACAAACTTTTAAGTAAAAACAAAATATTTACGGTATAAATTTCAATTATCCTATTCTCCTTTTTTAATTTTTTTTTTTTTTTTTTTTTTTCTTATAATGAAAATATAAAGTAATATAAAAATTAATATATTAATAAATCTTTTAACAGATTTACAAGTTTGTATGTAGTCCGACTGCAAGAAATCGAATGTAAGTCCTGTAGAAATTATAATCCGATTAGTTACTGCTAAACCAATTAGGTAGTTTTACAAAAAGGAATTTAATCGGAGTTTTTTGCATTTTCGGCACCGCAATGTACTCAGTAGATAAATATGTATGTTTTTATATACTTTATGTGCATAGTTGGCTGCTATCACCTCCTAAATTTCACATACACACACATTTCATATTTCTGGTGCCGTTATGAGACAGCTCGGAGATTATTGTTAGTGTCCAAATGGGTCGCAATCGCTCATTTCCGGTCTCAATTATCATTATTGTATCATTTGAGGTCGGATCTACATAAACACATATGTATGTACATATGACATTCGTATGTATGAATGCAAAACACAAACTAAAGCGAACCGCCCATCTCAGAATTTCGCGAGAGCGGTTTCCATTCATGATAGTACATACGCTCTTGAATAGAGAAACAAACGTTCTCTCTTCCTTTCTCTTACTCTTTCTCATGTGCTGCCCAAGGTTCATTTTATTTATCTTCTTCACTTTTGTAAAACAAGGAAAGCTGGCGAAATACATACAATATGCGAACGGACTTTAACAGCTGCACATTGGCAATTACAATAGTCGAGGGAATAGCACCTATTATCACGCCCTTGAATAATATGAATGCACTCATAAACACAGGGAAAGGGGTGGGTTACAGAGCACACGCCTACGTCTCATGCAAATATGATACACACCTTCATAACCAACTCGAAGGGATACTTGTAGACCCTCACTGGAGACTGGAACTTTTGCACCATCTTGTTGCTTTTCCGATGTTCTTGTAGTACTCGAGGGACACGACTCTGGCTAAAAATCAATGTTCACTTTTTGTAGCAGTTTAGCAGTTTGAGTTCGATTTTAGCAATATATATCAGGATGATTTGTACTTAAAAGTAACAGCACACAGCGTTGTTTAATTTTTCTGGAAATGTAATGTGTCTGGTGTCAGTTGGCTTCTGGCGTAGGCGTTCTCCTTATGCACAGCCCCTGCTTGTCTGGCGTCTATAACATCAGCTGGCCGAGAAAAGCAGGGAAAGCCTTTCTCTTGTTCTGGCTAATAGTTGTTGATAATATATCAAAATATCGATATTTTTTCTAAAGATGATATATTTATATCATGATATATATATTTATAACATCGATAAGGCCGCACCCTGTACATCGATGATTTCCAGCTCTACATCTTTTACTTCTTTGCGGCTCCACACTTCTTTCCTCTTCTAAACCCACTCATCCCTGTTATATTTTGATAATCACCAATACGATATTTTTAAAAATATCCGACAACTCTACTTGCTAATGACTATATATCGACTACTCGATTTTAAGAGCCACAAATATCGTATATATTTGTAGTAGAGTTCAGAACCAAAACGTATCGACTTCGATTTCCCAAAATGCGGCGATAACCAATAGACGCAAACTGGCGAGTTTTTCACCAATTCAGCAATTTTTTTTTATTTTTTATTATTTTTTTTTTAAAGCAAAACAATGCACAATTAATGCGTTGTCGTGCACGCCGTCGTGTAACTAAAGTGTTTGTTCTACCGAACATGGCTAAATCAACTGGGCGGTCGTTTTTGATCAAGATTTTTAGGACCGGAATTAACTTAATCTTAATCTTATGCCAATAGACATTTAAATTTATTTTAATACTGTGACAAACAACCATAAAAACGCAGAGTATGTTTTTTTATTTGTAGTATGTATATTATAATATATGAAAATGTATAATCTCAGTTTTAAAGACGTTTGTGGTCCTGAAAAGGACCGATTTGTACAAAATGTATTGGCGCTTTGGCTGCTAGTCGAAGCAATAACAACTTAAGCACGCTCGCCACGAATGCGACGGGCCAGCTGGATGTCCTTGGGCATGATTGTGACCCGCTTGGCGTGGATGGCACACAAGTTGGTATCTTCAAAGAGGCCAACCAGATAGGCTTCGCTAGCTTCCTGCAGAGCCATCACGGCAGAGCTCTGGAATCGCAGATCAGTCTTGAAGTCCTGAGCGATTTCACGCACCAGACGCTGGAAAGGCAGCTTGCGGATCAGCAGCTCGGTGCTCTTCTGGTAGCGACGGATCTCACGCAGAGCCACAGTTCCGGGGCGATAGCGATGGGGCTTCTTAACGCCACCGGTGGCCGGGGCACTCTTGCGAGCGGCCTTGGTTGCCAGTTGTTTGCGTGGCGCCTTGCCACCAGTCGATTTGCGAGCGGTCTGCTTGGTACGAGCCATTTTAGATTTTACTTATTTTCACTGTTCACTTCACGAGTCTGAAAACACAATAAACGAGCTGCGGCATGGCTACCCTCTTATATAGCAAAACGTGGAGGGTTG
>VNJV01006893.1:0-20415 GCA_008042635.1 Drosophila nikananu
GATGCCGACGGTGAGTGCAGGGGAAAAATGTGATTTTAGGGGTTTGCCATCATCAAATGAGGATAAAATGGATCGTTGTTTATAATATCTCAAGTCAAGTGATGTGGGAAATAATACTGTCCTTAATAAGTTTAATGATGTAATGATGTATAATGAGTTTAGAGGCCTTCTTTGAGGATTATTAAGAACATTTTCAGGGTTTCTTAGTATAACTCCTATCTTGATAGATCTATAGTAAGAAAAAGGCCATAAAGCATTCCCTAGAAACTTCTACTTGTATTTTGTAATTAACAACTCAATTTTCTGTAACCCTTAAACCTTGAGAGTAATTTTACCTGCATTTTCCCCTCATAAAATATATAGTTAAAGGGTTATTTAGTTTTAATTTTACGATCTAAAGCTAATTCGCGATGAAGTCAGAGTTAAGGGGATTTCGACACTATATGATGTGCAAATGATGGCCAATTCGCTCTGGTCTCGGGCATTTTTCGGTTCTGGGCCAGTGATAAACAAACTGGTGAGAACCCCTTTTGGCCCGTTCCCGTTCACGTTCCCGGGTTGTCTAATTTTGTTTACCCAAAAATCTATTGCTGTTCTGGGCGGCCTGCCTAATCCCTCTCACACTCGGGGGTCTCTGGGACCGTTCTCCTCTCGCAGACGGACATAGATCAGACCAATATTTGTACGACAAACAATGGTCGAAAAACTAAAAAAAAAAATGAAAATCATTTCTTGGCTAAAAATATGCAACAAAAACACGTCATAGCCATTAAAAATAGACGACTCAAATATTTTGGCTCTTGTCTTTGGCAGAACGCGGCGGCGGCTGCTGTCAGATTTTTTATTTTTTCTGATGGTTTCCTTTTTGTTTTAATTCCTATTATTTGTAGAAAATAATATATACTTATTTTTTTTTTTACTTGGCAAAAGGTGGTTTTAGTGTAACAGAAAAAGAAAAATATATTGGGAAAGATCAATTTTTATTTTTGATTCTTAGAGGAAATCGAGCGACAGGCGCCTCGCGCCAAAAATGTGAGAGGGGAAAAAGTGGAAATGGAAAATGTGTCGCCCGTTTTTATAGCGTGAGGTGTTTCACCTTTTGGCCGAAAAACTAGATTGCCACAAAATGTTCTCGCGAAAGAAAGTGGGAAGGCAAATTGGGGGAAGCTATTTTCCTCTCGAGTAAAATTCGCACGAGTTTTGAGAGGAAAATATGTGTGTGTTTTTTATGTTGCCATTACTTCCTTTGAGTATTTTGGGTTTATTAAATTTAGTGGCTAATGTTAAAGTTTTAGTGGGGTGATGTACACGACTTTTGACATTTATTAGGAAGCTACATCGTTTGGTTTTTTATTATAATATTTAATTAAGTTGTAGGGCCTTTCTTGGCATATTTAAAATAAATTATAAATTTGGCTTCGAGCTGAATGCTTCTTTTTTAAATGTTACTTTTAGGCATTCTTAATACTTTATCTTATCTATTTAAAGAGAAAGTTATTGCAAGCAAATTGTATAGGTTTGTTTTCTTAACTTATTTATTTTAGTTCATTTTAAATTTACCTTTAAATCTTGACTAAAAAAAGGGTGGATTTCTTTTTCCTATCCCATACTGCAAAGATACTTTTGTATCTTTATATTTAGGGAAGCTAAAACACATCAAAGCTTAGCTTAGCTTTCCCCCCAACATTATTCTTTCATAACTTTTTTTTTTGGTTGTCCCCGCCCAATTTGCATTTGTTGCTGTGCTGCTGCTGCTTACTGTTTTATGTTTCCATTTTCCTTGCCAGCTTTTCCTTTGCTTTGGTTTTGTTGTTGTCACTGCTGCTGCTTCTGTTGCGCTTGCACGTGGAAATTGTGTGCGCATGTTGTTGAAAATATCCAGGACAGAAAATCTGCAAAGTCTCGTCGTCGTCGGTGTCCTGCACAGGATGTTCTTTGAGCGCAGGCGCCGGAAAAACTCTCGCACAATTTCCCACTCTTCCTTCCCATTTTTTTTTGTTATCCTTCTCGACAGTCAAAAGGGTGCGATGTTGGGTTGGGGACTCTCTACTCTTTATCAGAGCTAAAAATAGTTTTTCCACTTTTTTCGCAACTTTATTCGCTGGAATTTGCATATGTTGCAAACTTTTTCATTGAGTGGAAAGCCAAATGTTTTGCCAACTTTATTTTCCAGCGTTTAGTATTTGAAATTACTTGGGGGGCAAATTGGGAAAGAGGAGAGGTATGCGAGATGTTCTCTCTAATTTACTATTCCCAAGTGGAATGCACTTTCTGGCCAGGAATCTCCTGGCTCTAACTTTGGCCACAACCAACACCCACTCACATGTCGCCAGCTCCACGGCAGGCCAGAAATCTGACGGAAACATTAAACATTCATTACTTAACATTTTGTTGGCGTCGCGCCGACGACGATGACGATGGCCAAACTGCATGCAAACGACCGCATTAGTTGCCTTTTTTTATAGATATATTTTTTTAGGAGAGGGGCGGTGGCCAAATGGGTTTGTCCAGTGGTATAAATAAATTGAGCAAAAAATGGAGAGAGAAAAATTAAATATCTAAAATGAGACAGTAGCTATTCTAGGATTAATTTAGCAAGCCTTTTAAATTATTTAGAAAATAATTAAGGCTATAAATATTTAATAATATGAATAAGAATGAAGAATCAAAGAGAGATTCAAGATATAAAATAACAATAATTTATTAATTTTAATAAGTCTTTAAATATTTTTAAACATTTAAAGTCTTAACAAAATTGGTTATACTCTTTTTATAAATATTGCAAACCTTTTAAAATTATTTAAAAAATATTAATTTATCAATTTTTAACTTTTTAAATTTCAATTTATAAATTTTATAAAGCTTATATAGCAAATCAATATATTTATTTTATTTCAATAAATCTATTTAATGTTTTATATACAATTTAGAAGTTTAGTTAAGCCTTTAATTAATTTAAAATGTAATTAACTTTATAAAGCTTAATTTATAAATTTTTAAAGAATATTTTTGTTATGTAAAAATTATTAAAAAGGAGCCTTAAAAGGAGTTCGTCTTCCTTAAACAAAGTTATTTCCAAAAATCTAATTAAAAGAACAGGTGAATTTTAAGTCTTTTTAATTTTCTTGTAAAAAATTTCCAAATATAAGGAAAAATGTGTTCATATTTTTAAACCTCACTTTGAAGTATAAAAACCATAAATCCCACTTAGCAAAACTCGACTGTAAATCCAAGAGGCGTTGAGAATTGCACCCAAACTAAATTTAGCGCGTCCCACAAAGACAGAGTGAGGGGAGAGAAATAAAATCTTATTAAAATTTTAAATTGTCTGCAAAATTTTGCGCGCAACGTTGCGAATCGGAAAATGGGGGAGGGACAGAGGCGGGAAAGAGTTTTCAGCTGAGGAAAACGTAATGGAAACCGAAAACCCCGCCAGACATTGGCCATCAACATGGCGACGCTAATGGCGAAAGGCGAACTGCGGGGCTAACATCATAATTGGAATGCGCGTCAAAGTCTAAGGAGCGTCTAACCAAAATGGCAAGAGATTTCTCAATGATTCTGCCCGCTGGTATTTTTGGTCTTCTTCTCGCTTTTGGGGAAATCCTATCGACAAAGCCAAAAGCAACAGAAAATCGCGTCAAATGTTTTAAATAGAATCATAAACAGAAACAGAAGCGGAGGCAAAGACAACAAGCAACCAAACAGCCGAAAATCGAAATCGCAACACAAAATCGGGAATTGACTGAACTGAACCACCACCCGTCGATATTTTATTTGATGTGCTTCTCTCGGATATTTTTTTTGAAATATTTTCTATATATAAATATGTATTTTTTTTGGCACTCAATATGGCGCCTTATTGTATAATAATAATAATTAAATTAGCTGAAATGGTATCGCTTGCAGATTTATTTATGTTAGCTCAAATTAATTAGTTTTCCTTTTTGTTTTTTGATAAACTATAATTCTTTTTTTCTTTCCTCAAGTCTGATTTGTTTGTTTATTTTGTTGAACATTACGCTCTGGGGTTATGTGTTTTCCTAGAGCATAATATCATGATGTTCTTTGACCCGGGGGCTTGGTGCTCTCATTTATACTTGAAAACTTTTTGATATACAACTTATCATTTTCATTAAATCTAAATGGTTGTCGAGGAGGTTGAACTTTTTTGTTGTTTCGGCCATCATATACGGAAAGTTTTTCCCTCCTTTGGCTGTGTGCAGAAACCATTTCCCAAAAAGTAATAAAAAACACATTCAATTCACAAGAAACGAAATGATAGCCATGCTCCATTTGGTTTTGAGGGTAGTAGAAAACGGAAAACTGAAAAACATTTTACACTGCTGTACCATTTTATGGACAAAAGGCTCTTCGGGCTAACTGAAAAGAAAGAGGGTTTCCCAGGGAAATGGCAATGGCGCTTGAGAAAGTCAGTCAATAACAATTAAGGCCAAAAGTTGTTGCCAAGCCAGGCGGCCAACTATTTGCAACTTTAAACCAAGTCAAGCCGAAGAGGAAACTTTTTCAATTAGTATAACAAGAATTTTTGGTCCTGCGGACCACTTCATTTGTGTTTCCCCCTCCGGAAAATGTTTGTTTAAATTCTTTAACAAATTTTCCATTCCACTCCGGTGCACCAGACTGCCATAAAGGATCAGTCGCCGCATCCTTGGGCGAGATAAGGGAGCAAGTGATTTAACAGAAACGGGATTAGGCGGACTTATCTGCCACACTTCATAAGGTGGGTGGGTGGTTGTACACACACACGTGTGTCTGCTTTTCCCGGGCGAAAGTTTTCTTTTTGGGGCTTAGGCAAATATGAAAATATGCTCGATTATATGGCTCCCAGGGATTTCTCTGGCGGGGCACAAGGGCAGATCCGAGCTCTAAGTAGTGTACACAGCCGCCGGGCATTAGAATGGTGAGCAAACTTTGTCATAATGAAGAGAAACGTTCGCTTGGTGTCTTTATCCCTGACTTGAATTTATTATAACAACGCCCTGGGTGGAATTTAAATTGATGATGGCGCTTGGGTGAATCCCCTCTAAATCCCATACACAAAATTAATTGTTATGCTCTCCCTCCCACACACAGGCAACGGCACAATTGACTTCCCAGAATTCCTTACAATGATGGCACGCAAAATGAAGGACACCGATAGCGAAGAGGAGATCCGGGAAGCCTTCAGAGTGTTCGATAAGGACGGCAACGGCTTCATCTCGGCGGCCGAGTTGCGTCACGTGATGACAAATCTGGGCGAGAAACTCACAGACGAGGAGGTCGATGAGATGATCCGTGAGGCTGATATCGATGGTGATGGTCAGGTCAATTACGAAGGTGAGTACTCAGGTTTCAGTGAGGATGTTAAATTGATAAATTGGCCAGGTTTTATAGTCAATTTTTTTAAATTTCCTTGTTAGTTTGGAAAGAGAGCTGAGGTGTTTGCTAATTATCTAGATTTTCTTTGAGTAAAGACGTAATTTTGGAGTAATTTTGATTTAATAATGCATTTTAAAATCTATAATTATACAGAAATCAATTTAAAAGTATAGAAAATATTATAAATGATCGAAGACATCAATAAGAACAAAAACCTAAAGAAGAATAAGCTTTTCCGGCAAATTTATGGCTAATTCAAACCAATTTTAAAAGGAATGTTGAAGGTTTTGTAGAACCTTTGCTTTTAAACATATTTTAAACTTTAATATTAATATTACTATTATTTTTTATTGTAATTACAAATCCAATTTACTTATTACAAATATTAAAGCCAGAGCAAGTGAGGCCTTCTTTATACAAAACCCTTAAGCTTCTTCTATTTCTCTTCAAAAAAACCCCTTAAGCTTCTTCTATTTCCCTACAACCTTCCCCATTAACTGATGAAATCTGGGCCTTTTCCCAATGTTTTTCCTTCGTTTTTCGTAAGAAGGTGTCGCCCGCTTACGTTATTTCCGCCATATTATGACCATTATGACCCGATATTTAAGTGTTTTGTGGGTCGCGTGTTGGCCCACTAATTGGATTTGTTTGTGTGTTTGTACCTGCCAGGCAGGCAACTGAAGCAACGATTGAATCATGTCTTGCCTTTGAGTCACAATTGGCACTTGTCTGTGTCATATGGCTTTACAAATTCACATGATCTCTCTTCTCTCTGACTGATGAGTGAGTAATACTTTGTGCCATATACACTAGTAAAGTCTATATAGAGAGAGAGGAAAATATATCACCCGCCATGTGCATTTTTATTTGAAAATGTTCGTGTTTTGTGTTCTTTGTAATTTTTTAATTGCTTGAAAATTGATTTTTCCCGAGGCTAGGGGTATGAAACATATATTTTGAGTATGGTCTAGTTTTTAACAACAGATTTTCCATGGCATGTCCTCCCACTAACCGAAACATTTCCTTTTGTTGGGTGAGAAAACACGCTGAATAGAAACCGGTGCCCGGCAAAGTAGCAATTAAAATCGGACAGTATTTCCCCCGCTCTACACTATACTATATAGAGTGTATATATATATCCCTCGTTCCTTCCTCAAGTTCAAATAGAAATCGTTTTTGGCTGCCGCTGCAAGCATTTCTCGGATCAAATAGATTAATCACAAGTAATTTATGAACAAAATACATAAAAATAGCGAACAAGTATAAAACAATCTAACAAAAGCGAGCAAGGAAAGAGCAGAAAGGCGATGATCTAGCTAAGTGATGTGTTCCTAGTGGGATTTTTTGTTTTTATGCCTGATTTTCTGTCAAAGAAAATGTTGAGTTCTTAAGAACCAAGCAAACACATTGATAAAGAGGTAAAAAAGAGGGTTTAAGATTAGTTGAAGTGCACTTCAAACTGTCAGTTAGTGGATTTTATGGGGTTACGTGGAAGTTGGATTTTACAGAAATCGTTGAAGGGGTGCAGATAAAGGTAATTGCTTAAGCTGGTTTCAAAGTTATAAAGAACTCAAAGGGGATATAATTATCTAGGTTTATTATGTATTTTCCCAAATGGAAAAGTATATTTTTTAATTTCAACTTTAAAAATTCTTCTCTTAATTCCAAATTCCAAACCAATATTTGCCAGCCATTTTTCACTTGCCATTTAATTCCTGTGGCTGCTGCTGCTCCCAATCAGCATTTTTTTTAATGCCTTTCACCACTTTGCTTTCCTGCCGCTTAAATTGAAATGTTTTTAAAAGCCAAAATAAATGTCGCGCGTAAATTCCACACTTAAATGATTAACCTGCCGCACAGCACACAGCGAGCAGTCCACAGCTCTCCCAGCTCGCAGCTTACGGCCCACGGCAACAGTGCGAATGGGAAAGAACAATTAAAATTAAATATATATATATGTATATATTCATGTATAAATATTGTGCAATATTCTTTAATTTCCCCGGGGCCGATCGGGGTGGTGGATGGTGGATGGTGGCATGAACATTGACCGAATGAATCTCACTCGGCGGCATCAGCATAACGTAAATATAAAATGCGCATTGTTGCCATTTTGCTTATTGCCAATTAACCAAAGTCTTTATTGTTGTCTTGCCGGTCGGGCCGGGTCCTGCCCCCCCCCCTACAACCACCCACCTCCCCCTCACTTTTGTTAATTTTGCAAGTGAAAATTATATGGCGCAAACAATGAATATGCAGTGAGAAAGAGATATTGGGGAATGGGAATTGGAATGAGATGAGACTTACTTTGGCCCCCTGCCAGATACAGGAAAATGCTGTGCTAAGAGGGGAGGCAGGCAGCCAGAGGAGAACGAGTCGAAAATCAAATAAAATGTTAAACAAAATACAAAGAACAACAAATTAAACAGAGGCGAGGCAAATTAAATGAACACATCCCCCAGTGAGAAAGATGTGTTGCTGAATTTGGAATTTGGTAGCAAGATACAAATGCAAATATATACCTACATACATATATCTGATATAGAGAGAGAGCGAAAAAAGAACCTTAGAAATGATAGAACGAGTAAGTTTGGCGAATGTAAACAAAACGACGAAAGATAAACAGCAGAGCCACCAGCAAAACCACCGCCACCCAGCCACGTAATGGTGTGGGTGGGTCAGTGGTGCTTTCGGGGGTAGCTGCTGCGGTTTAAATAAAATGCATGAAAATTTGCCAAATATTTTTTTGGCAGCTGGAAAAGTTGATATGCAATCTCCTGGGGCCTAATATCTTTTTAATTGCCCTACAAATAGCTCAGGTCATTGAAAAATTATCCTTAACCCCTTTTTCGCGAGTTAAATGCACTACAAGAAATTGTGCTCATTTAAAGTGACAGTTTTTGGTATTTTTTTAAGAGAAATTAAAATTTTTTGTGCATTTTTTAATCTTTGAATTGAATTTCGGAGAAAATGGGACATTAAAAATGAGAATACTAAGATTGTGACTAATTTTGTTTAGATAAAGAAAACCAAAAAGGAACCTAGAGTTCTGGGGAATTTAGAAAAACCCAAAAAAGAATCTAGAGTTCTGGGAAATATAGAAAATGAAGTCCTACTCTTTATATTGAACCGAACAGCAATGACACATAGGTTGTGGTGTATAGTATTCTGAAAAAATCCACTACTAATACTTACCATATATTTCCTTGTTTTAAATATACATTTAATATACATTTTCTCTTAGTGAAACCCAACTGGTCAGCTAATGGGCGTGTCCTTTAAGGTGTGTTGTGATGTTTTAGGACCCAGAGATGTAATCAAAGGAGCGAATGTCGAGGAGAAGCATTATTTGCATGTGGTCAAATGTCAAGGGCTACAGCTCTGCCCCCTCGGGTATTTTGCATACCAAGTCGGCTTAGCCCTTTTCCGGGCGTTGCCTGAACTTTGGCTAATAACATTTTATTTTTAAGCCCTTTTACGAGGGCCTGCCGAAAAAAGGTTTTCGCTTTATTAGAGAAAGGTGTGTTTTGTGTTGGCAATTTTGAGTGCTAGCCTGGAATAACAATCTTATAAATGTCGGGGTAAATTTCCAAAAAAATAAAATTTGATAGCCATCGATTGCGAGAGAAACGTTTGATAAGAGGATTTCCTAGGCCAGACATCAAAATTTCTTAACTTGAAGTATAGATTAGATTGTGGACAGTAACTAGGCCAAATAGTATGTGTACTTAAAAATAGAGAATTCAGGTATCTTGGAATTCCTTAAAGCTTAATTTTATAATATTAAATGACCTACACTATGACATTTTAAACTAGATTTAGTACTAAAATTTATCTTTAAGGATTTTTGGTCTATATCTGAAGAATCTTGACCCAATGGTCAATCCTCTCAATTACACACCCCCTCAATTAGCTTGTTCTCTTGCTGCCTCTGGGTCTTCTTGTCTTTTTGTTGAAATATTTCAAAAATGCAGTCACCCTAGGCCAAAAAAAGAAGGGAAAAACACACAAAAATCAAAACAAGACCATCAAGAGAAAGGAAGACATGCAATCAACGAGAACAGATGCAGCAGCAGCACCGCAAAGGCAAAGAATTTTCCTCCTTTTAAAAATAGAATCAGGCAAACACCTGATAAATTGGGGACACTCTCCTCTGGCGGTGGTTTCTTTCCCTCCATTGTAGTGTCTCGTCTATTGATTGAGTCGATGATGCAGAATTTCCTTATTTTTTCTCTTATTTTCTATTCATTTCTGTTTTTTTTTTTGTATCCATCAATTCGCGAACAATGCGGCAGAGACAGCCTCTTTATTGCATTCTGCTTCCGTCGCAGCATCCTCTGCTTTCTATTTTTGGTCGAGGAAAAGAAGAGAGTACATAATCTCTGGCGATTGACTGTCTGAGTCTTTGCACTCAATAAATTTGCTTTGCGAAGAGAGAGACCAGCATATAGAGTCTGCATAGGCACAGTAGAGGTTAAGAGAATAAAGCTTAAATAAAATTATATATATTAATAGATAAATAGTATGACAGAGTGGTAATCATCTTTAGTTTGTAATGTTTAGTAATTAAAATAAATCTCCTTAACAAAATAGCTTACTTTGACAGTAAAAAACCTTTCGTTGATGATAGTATTTCAAATCCTATTTAGTTTTTAATAAATTACCAGTCCTATTATCTTAACCCCTGCTGTTTTAGAGTGTGTGTGTTTGCGGCCAAGTGTTTTCATCAGACATCTCGTGACTTGCTCGTTTGTCTTATTGATTAGGTGCCTTTGTTGGTGTTGTTGGTGTTTTAGTGCTTGTTGTTGATGCAGCAGCAGCCATGGTGTAATGCTCGTATTGATTAATTGCCGTCTTAATTTAGTAGAAGGTTAATGACAGCGCTCAGCTATTTTCGATACTTGATTTATTGTGAGAAATTTATTTTTTTGTAGTGTCAGCTTAGTGACTTTTGTTGTGTGCCCAAGTGGTTAAGTGTTTTGTATGTGAAATTTGTGAAAATATAGTGGGGAAAATGACCCAATTTGATTTTAAATCATTATATAGTTTATCTAACATAGAAAGTGATAGTAACTTTGGTGTCAAACTAGAAAATATCTTTCAGGGTATAGAAATTCTTTCTTTTTATTCAATGTTATCGATAAATATCGTACAACTCTGTACATTTTTAAGTATTCTTATTTTGAATAAAAATATAGGAAAACGAAAGAAATTCGTAAGGCAATTTTATCTTTAATTGTATATTAACTTAGCTGAATATTAGATTATACTTTTTTCTTACTATAAAAACAAACTGCCAATTTATCGATAAATACCGTTATTATTAAGAACTTTTAATGATCAAAAACTAATTAATATTTCTTCTCTTTCTCTTGCAGAATTCGTGACTATGATGACATCGAAGTGAAGCGTTAAATTATTTCTTTTTAAGCCTTTCTATTTTTTTAAGATGTTGACGAAGACTGTAGCTGTGCGCAATAACATCGCGCCACGCTGTTGCTATGGACCCCAGTAAAAGATCTTAAAAAAAAACAACAACAAACAAAAAACAAAACAACAACAAAGAGTTAAGCAAAAAACAACCAACATAATGAAGAATAAGAAGCAAAAAACATTTAAGAAACTTTAAAACCAATGAAACTTACACTTAAAAAAACGCAAAAGCAAATGAAAATTTAAACAAGCAAAAGATGTAACAAAAAAGAAAACAGAATTCAGAAGGAAAACAAAAAAAAGAATTACATTAAAACTGAGAGAGACAGCAAGGTTAAACGAAAACAAAAAACATAATTTTAATGCAACAAAATACAACAACAACAGCATACTTAATGAAGTCACCGTTTAAAACTACTACAACAACAACAACCAGCAGCAACAACAACAACAACCACAACAACTCAACAACAAGAATCGCATGTTACAACAACAGCAAGTTTTACCACAACACTTGAACATAAATCCAATGGAGGAGAATTGCAAGCAGAAGAGGAAGGGAAGCAAAAGTGCAGCAGCAGCAGCAGCATCATCAAGTATTTGCCGCTAGATGGCGGCACCGCACTATGGGCAGCGCCACCTGGCGACGGCACCGGCGACTGCAGCAGCATATTGTTTATCGGCTTTTCCACATTTTGACGGTGAAAAGCGAATGAAAATCCCGAATCTGTAAGCTAGTAAAATTGTGTTTAAAGAACAAATTTGTCGATTTCGTTGCGAGAAAGAAAATAAAAATAAAAATGCTAAAACAAACAACAAATAAAAATACAAAATAAAACAAAAACTGTTAAAGAAACAAATATTTGAAATTTTTGCAAACTGGCAAAGTTTATATAGACACTCTCATACACACACTACACCACCCACAAAAACACACTCACACACACACCACACCACACCCTCTTCCACACACACATACACACACACAGACATGTCAGAGAAAAACAAGAAGTAAAATATATTATAAATACAACATATATATATTATAAATAATGTAAAATCAAACAACAACAAATTCTTCTTATTAAATTATATTTAAATTTAAAATTAATAAATATAAAGAAAAAACAAATAAAACAAATAAAAATTACAAAAACAAAACAAAAAGAAACCAACTACAAATACATTTTCGATATAAAATTAAATTAAAACGAAAAAAAAGAGAACCAAAAATGTGGCGCGCAGCAGAGAGGAGAAGCATAGCATATTTTTGGGGGCTGTAACGAGGACCAGCAGGACCGCAGTCCAAAAGGTCCTTGATAGGCAGCCGATTTGTCGGCACGATTTGTAGCGATCTTAAGCAAGCAAGCAACTCTACACCAACTACAACTGCAACTACAGCAACCACAGGCGGCGATATGAACATGACTATGAATATATATATAAATATCTGAGCAGATTTAACATTTAACAATGCAAGAACGCCGCAAAGAACACGACAACAGCAAACAGCAACACACATTTCTCTAGTACTTAAGCGAGAGCTGCAAGGCAAAGCAAACCGAATATTACTATTACAAATATAAATATGAAAGGAACTCTATATATATATATATATACGTATAAATACATAATGTACTTAATGCGAAAATAAACCAAGAGTCTAAAGTAATATAATTTTATTATAAAGAAATATAAAATTAAATATTTATATGCGAGGAAGCGGCAGAAGAGCTGGACGTAGAAGAAGAAGGAAGGAGGAGACGATTTCATCAAACACACACATATAAAAAAAAAGGAAGGAAGGAAGGACGAAGAAGTAGTATGGAGGATAACGATAACGATAACGATTAAGGGGAGCATCGATCAACAGCGCCGGATGCTCCTGCCAAAGAAGAAGACAACTCTCTTGACAGCAACCCAACAGCAGAAGACGATGTACGAAGCATCGGTACATTTATATATATATATATATATTAACACATATATATATATATATAAACAAATATATTTATAAATAAATTATACATATGAATTAAACTAGCAAAATGCAAAGACAATTGTCTTAAATTTAAGCAAAAACGCGGCGATGTGTAAACCAAAGCAAAAGCATAAGCAAGCAAAAGCGAACTAAGTAAATGTACGAACATAATGGTTTAAGTTGAAGTTAGAGAACGAATCGCAATCCCCTGGCACCGCAAGCTTCAGCCTCTAACCTCCTTCTACCTAGAAACACAACCGCTACTATCTGTTCTGTCTACCCCAACTGTTTCTCTATGTGTAAATCAGAAAAGTCTGCGCGAAACGTACTTGGTTTTAATTTAATTTCATATCGAAAGCCTTGTTTCCTTTATCTCCTTCTCCGCTGTAACGATACCGATAACCGATGTCTTCTAGCTAACGATCTATCTAACTATGTCTATCTGTCTATCTGTCCATACACCTCACACCTCACGCCACACGCCACACCCCACACACAAACCCACACCTCGCCTCATCTCCAATCTTTCCAACGCCAACTCGCAACTCTTCTCCACTGCATAAATCAACTGTGAGTATAACTTACCAAAGTGACGGCAACAAATCTTGCGTGTTTTCTACGTTAATAATATTTAAGTCGGGTTTTTACAATCCTTTTTTTGTTTGTGCTTGACTTTGGGACAGAAGAACGCTCTGAAGGGCAACGACAAAATTTTGAACAAAACACCATTTGCGCTAATGATAATTAAAAAACAAAACAAAAAAAGAAACAAAAAACAAAAACACTTTTCTATAACTTTTTTTAACAAACAAAAATAAAAAGAAGGTAACATTTTGTAGCGAAATTTGTGCAATGTTTTAAAGAAATGAGAAAATATCTATATTAAAGAAACCTAACTTGCAGGCAGAAATTTAACTCTAATCAAAGGACACTGACGAATTTTTCTAAACTAAAAAAAAAACACTTAACAATGAAAATAAGTACGCAAAACTAACCGAAAATGTAAACTTTTTCTAAAAGCAGGCACTGCTGCAATTTCCAGAGGCGAGTGTCGTCGATGTCAAGACGCGATGTGATGCATTTCCAATTCAAATTCGGAGTTGTTGAAGTGCGTCAGTTGTGGCATTGGAGGCGGCTGGATTGCCTGAGTTTCTCAATTTCCAAATCAAAACTTGCATAAATCTTTATCTTCGTCAGAATGGCGTGACAAACAACTACAACCACACAGACAAACTTGTTAAAATATGCTAAAAGTGTTTGGGCAAAAATTACAATATTTCGAGGGGCAAAAGCAGCTAACCAAGCAAAGAACTCGCGCCTATATCTATACAAACAAAAAGAAAATATATATATATATATATATATGAATAAAGCTATATACAAGTTATATATTTACGAATATTGTAAAAATTGCAACCACAGTCGAAGAAAAACTATAAGCATCAAGCAAGCAAGCAAGCAAGCGAATGAGACAACAACAAACCGAAATTTCTTTGAAAAAAATACACAAACATTTTAAAAACCTCGAAACAAAACAAACCAAAATTTGCGTTTTCTTTTTAACCGGACTGGTAACTTACTCCTGGCTGGTAACTATTGGCTCACAAGTATTGTCACGTCACACAGATCTCATCAATCCCCGATACCAATTGGCCCCCACGAAGGATATCCTGCTACCGATATCCTGCTACAGAAGAGCTCCAAAGTCAAGTTGTTTAAAATAAGTATACTTATATAGCTAACTAGCCCCAACTTATGCGAAGCGTGGACTCTGAAGGATCCTGGCCAGCGGAGCAACCTGCAACCGGAACCGGAAACACCTACTACGCCCCCACTATAATCCCATAAGAATTTAACGCGTTATACATTGAATGTATGCACTAAGAATAAAACCACCAACTAAGCGATTTCATCCATAAATATATATATAGTATGTGTATGTATATCGAATAGGCAAGTTATTCTTGATGTCCAAATGTACTACCATTAACCATGTGTACCTATTAAGAGCCAGGCAAGTAGAAGGCCCGTTCCTGCACAACTCACTCTCCTCGAAACCCGAATCGGAACACTGCACTGAATGTCTAGATATATGGAAACCTAACCCTCTTCGGTTTGAAATATATACAAATATATATATATGGGTGTTAGATTAGAGGAAAGTCTCTGTAAAAGTCTCTTATAAAGCAAATGTAGGCCTTGAAGGAAAGCGAATTGCCAGAGCAGGGAGCTTGAGGATAATGTTTGGATATTACACAGTATTTACTAGCCAAGACAACAGCATCTGGAACTTAAATATATATATATATATATATATATATTATGTATAAAGTTAAGTGATAATAGAGGCTGGCAGGGTTTTCCTTTTAACTTTTATTTAATATTAAACATTATTCTATTGAAGATCTGTTGTATATATTTTGGAAACCTTTCTTTTTAAATAATTTCAAATTAATATTCCCTTGCCAGCCAAAAAGTATGCTTATAATTTCTCTGTCAGTTTCACTCACACACACACAAACACACCCCTACACTAAACACAATTTCCGGGTTTTTTGCAAACACACAAATTTGTTGTTAACTAGCAACAATTGGATTGAATTTCGGAATAACAAAAGCAATTAAAGCAGCTACAGTGCTCTCAGAGACATCGATTCAGATTTCAAGGATATACCGAAACGTTCTAACTTTAAGCGAGCAAAAGAAATGTTAAACATTATAGATTACAATATATCGAGAAAACGAAATATGAATTATCCGAAAAGCTTTACCTACCAGACCGTCGTCGTCGAGTCACCTAATCAAAAGAGAACTAAATTTCACCCCCTTAGGACAAACAACAACTGAAACTTATTATATAAATATATATATGAATATATGGAAACTGTAACTTCTAAGCCCTAAATTGTAATTAAACTGAAACTGTTTATACCAACCAACCAGACTCGAGATCCCCCTCTCCGACCTGTGGGGAAAGTGAAAGTATTAGGGCAGCATCCCTGCTGCCCGCCATCAGAGTTAACTGAAGCCACGATTCAAATCAAATGCAAAACCAATTCCATTAGCTAACACTCGAATCTGTGCAATCGGAAAGCAAACAACCAGTCGCCAGCGAAGCGAACATACAACCATTTTAATAATTCTATTCTACTTAACAGGCAAAACCAAAAACAAAAACTCAATAAAGACAAAAATCGAATATACAATTTAAATGGTAGTGTTTTGGTTTTAATTTATAGTTAAGGAAAGGGTTTAGGGGGAATAGGATTTAATATAAATATAGGATTATTTTGAAATGTTTTCTTATAGTGACCTATATTTTTAAGGGGGTCAAAGGAGCTTTTCTGTTAGATTGTATCCCTTTTATTTTACTTACTATTTATTTTGCTTACTAAGCTTAAAGCTTTTATAAAGTATCCTTGTGACTCAACCTACAGAAGTAAAATGTAGAAAATTGGGAATTTGTTGGTCATACCTAATATTTACATGATTTTTACTATGATTATACCAGGCTTTTGGTCGCATTTTATTCAAGTTTTTTATTCTTAAAATTGGTATTCATTCATATTAATTCATATTTTTATTGTAAACCCATTTAATATAGACCTTAAAATAATAGAGTTATATTTTAAGAAGATACACAAAATATCACTCATTCGCACCATGAGACTCTGAGTTTTTCTTTCAAATTAAATTAAAAGACTTTAAAAATAGAATCTTTAAATTAAATAATTTAAATAAGTTAATAAAAGTAATAATTTACATAAATTAATAATTTTTATTGGCTTTAGTAAAAAGTTTCAAATTTTAATATAGATATATCACTCATCCGCCCCATTAAACAAAGTATTTCTTATCCTTCAATAAATTTCTATACTTTTGCAAAGAGAATCTTTTTGAAATTTAATTTCAGAACTATTATAGACCCCAAAAATAGTAAATCTATTTTATTTAAACATTTTCTTTCAGAAAAATAAGTATAATTGACTTATTCAACCTATATTAAATATTACTCATACGCCATGCGAGCACTGTTACTCTCTTAAACTAAAAAATAATTAAAGATAGCCTTAAATAAAAAATATAAATAACCCTATTTAAATATAACTCATACGCAGCGTGAGCCCTGGTAATTATTTTCCACCATCTGGCAGCTCCTGCACCACATTTTTGTGAATGAATAAAGCTCAAAAGTGGCAAACTTTACGCTGACAGGAAGGCCCAAAGCTCGCTCAATGCAACGAGCACAGCATTACGACAAAAGGAAGATGCTCGCACTGAGAGAAAAACTTGGTAAGGGGTGGCTTTTGGGGGGGGTGAAGGGGCGACCAAAGGCACCGGAGCACGAGGTCTGCCATATGCCGCGTTGTATTTTGTTTGTTTTGATTTCGCTGCGCTTCGGCCTTTGTCGTTGTGGCTGCTGCTTCTACAGCTGCTGCCAGTTTTCGGCATCGTGTTATTTTTATGCTTGCCCGCACGAGAAGCTGTCGCTTTTCCCCGGCAGCTCGCCACTTTTCCGCTTTTCCGCCGTCAGTCGTCGTCAGTCGTCAGCAGGACATCGAGCAGTGCAAGTCTCGCGCGGTCGCACTCCTTTTGCCACGGGATTTTGGATGCTCGTGTGTGTTGCAGTTGCACTGCTGCCATGCGAAAGTAAAGTTAGTGGACTTGGTAAAGTTTCGATTCGTCGCTGTTGTCGTCGTGTGTCCCGTGTCCTTGCCGCATCCTTAGCCTTGCTCACGGTCACCATCCCCCCCTAGAACCCAACCAGCCCAACTAGAAAGCCAATTGAATGCGATACAACCGTCAGGTGGGGCAGGTGGATAAAAGCCAGTGCAATCTGTGCATTAGCATTAGCATAAAGTGCCTGTGGCCATATACATATATTGACGTGCACAATCATATACGTATATAGTAATATACAGCCGGAAGATGCAATGGCCTGAGCAAGGGGAAATCCTTCAGTGAAAACCCAAGGCTGCGGATGCAGGAAATCCCCCTGCAAAATGCATTTAATCCTGCTGTAAGGCGACGACCAGAGACGACGACGACCGCCACAGGCCACAGGCCACAAGATGAGCGAACGCGGTGGCAGCGTTGGACCGGTGACCGGTGGACGACATTCTCGCGTTAGTCCAACGCCCGGACGTGGCAGCAAGATTGCGTATACGCCATGTCCGCGCTCGGAGCCGCCGCAGGATCTGGCCCTCGCCGTGCCGCCACCGCCGCGCAACTGCCTGGCCATACCAATGTCCTCGCTGCAAACGGCCAATGGACCCGGAAACAAAGGTGGGTACACAGGGTCATCCGATTGTCTGGGCATCGCTTAACCCTCCAACAGTAAAAGGGGGCGCAAAGTGTGTGTTGAATATTCAACCTCTCAAAAGTTCAATCAATTATTGAGTTGTTTGAACAGGAGCATAAAATGTTTGCTGGACCCTTGGAAGTCTGTGGGGATTTTAAAACTTTAACTTGGGGTGTTGAAGCCTGACTTTAATTATTTAGTTTTTGGCTTGTGAGGTAAATAAAATTAGGTTTTTAGGATCAGAACTTTGGATTTTACTTTATGGTGAGGTATTCTTTAAAGGGTTTCCTTTAAAAAGCGTTAATTTAATGTCTTTAAAGTGATTAAAGCTCATTTTATTTAATTGTTAAAAGAGGAATGGGTAAGAAAATAATAAACTAAGAGATATGAGATAGAAACCTTTACAAATTAATTTAAATACATTTCTTATTTACCTAAAATAAAGCTATGAACATGTTTTAAAGTCCCACAGCTTCCTTTAGGGTTAAATTGCAGCTGTTGGAAGGTTAATTTCTATTAAAATAGCATTAAAATAACACCTGAGTTCTCTTTACGTTGTTGTGTAAGCATTTTTGGCATTAATGGGCTAATGAGCGTGTGGAGACACGACGTTGGCAGGCAGTTGCCGTGTTTGTTCCTTCTAAAAGAGGTTTTCGTTTGTGATTTCTGATTTCTGATTTCCGAAACAAGGGCTAGCAATCGAAGCATTTGTCCCTGGCAATCAAAACGAATCATACTCGTATGATACTTATTTTCACCTTGGCTGGGGTGCCTTTCCCTACGAGTTTCCCTCGATCCGCACAAATTTGCATGCAACTTTTTGCAGCTGGCGCTGCTAGGGCGGCACGTGACTTTGATTGTCATTTCATTGTCTTCGGCAATCATCAAAACGCAAACAGAAATTTTTTCGATTTTAAAGCAGAGCAGAGGGATAGGGAAAGGGGGATTGGGGGAAAGGGGATCCTAAAGGGGCGGCTGAGTGACAGAGGCCGACGCCGCATCAAAATCGATTGGCAATTTGTCAGCGTTGATTGCAAACAGCGCGATACAAAGGCAAGCCCCCGGCGAGCTTAAGATTTTTTATTCTAGATCACAGAATTTGGTTTGTATGCAACCGAAATAGATTGCTTTGAAGAAGAGGAGGAAGTCTTTATAGAAAGTATAAGCAAAACTAAGTTTTGTTATTAAAAGTTATGTGGAAAGTAAGGTAGAAAGTAAGATAAGTCTTTGGGGAGACGGTACGTATGTATATAGGAATCGTTTATTATAAATCAACAAAGGAAGTCACTTCGGAAGGACGACATTTTTATATGCTTGCAGTGGCAATCAAGGTCATTACTCAGCTTAAAATTCATTCAAAGCTTTAGAAGCCTACATACTAAATTTAAAATTATTTAAATTACAATTTTGATAAATTATTGACAATTTTAATTAATTTTAATTTAAAAGCTCATAACAAAGCCGGAAATGCAATCATTTCAATTACGAATGCTTTTCTTTGCTAGTTTTTATTAGCTCTTCAAATCTGCATATTAAATTTAACATATTGTTAACTTCAAAATTTTGATACATTTTTGAAAATTTTTACGATGAAACCCCTTAAAAAATTTAGAAAAAAAGAGTCCACATTTCTTTCTTGTCAAACATGTCTAAATCAACTCAGCTTTTAATGCTGATCAATAATATATATGATTTATAGGGTCGGAAATGACACCTTCACCGCGTTGCAAGCTTTCGAGCCTCCAAAGGTACTAAAAATGGGAGTTACGGGTCAGTCTCTTAAATCTATTAAATTTTAATTCTTAAAGTGCTTTTAAACTTTCTGATCTCTAAATTATATAATTTATAAGGACGTAAATTTATTATTATTATTATTTATACGATGAAAAGCTACAATTAATGTAAAATCTGATTCAAGAGTCACCGAGCTTTAACTCTAATTTTTTAAATATTTAAAATAAAGGCTTTAAAATCCTTCTCAAAAACCATTTTAACTTTAACTCAAGCTCAAAATCTTAAGCTTACTTTCAAGTTATCTAATTTTCTAATATTTTAATTTCAATTCTTTGACTTTTCTGTCTAAAATCGCACAAGAAAACTCTAGTAAAATACATTTGGTGCCATCAACTACAAGCCTTTACCCGTTTCCAGTTTACATTTGATGGATTTAAGGGCTTATGGCAGCTCTTATTCCATCGGAACCTTAAGTCCCCTTGCATTTGGCTGGCAGCCACTTGGGGAAATTCATCCCCCATTGAGATTAAATCCGACTTGCAATCAACTACGACTGACAGCAGCCTTTGGCTGCCCATCTGTA
>VNJV01006896.1:0-20741 GCA_008042635.1 Drosophila nikananu
CACGACCCAGTACAGTCACAGGAACTGACGCAAGGAACACCGCGACTAGACGCTGGTAATTATAATCGTTCCTTAATCGATTTGGCGCAACCACCACCACCTGTCCCTTGGCTCCTCCGCTTGGACAGGCCTACGTGCACTTGGCACGTACACCGCACGCAGAACGAGAACCTTGAACAGGTTCAAGCCTCCACAAATTCAAGGGGAATTCCTGGAGCATCCCACTGACGGCAGGAGGTCCCAGATTCAAGTTGAGGGGAGTTCCCGCTGATCATAAAAATTCATGACTCCTACTTTACTTTGTCTTTATGGGTTTCCTTCACAGACAGAAACCCGATGTTAATTTTTTAGTTAATATTTAAATTGCAAGTTGAATTTTGCAGGAAATTGTTTCCTTGTTCATAGGTGGCAGTATAAGTTTAGTATAAGGAGATGCCTTTTACAGAGGTGGTTAACTGTAACGCTTAAAACTATTATAATTCCATGAAGGTACCTCAACCCTTTTTACATAGAACCCATTACTGTTGTATATATTTAAACAAAAGAATTACTTTCGGTGTACCCTTACTTGCCGCCCTTGTATGGGAAGGTCAAGTGCTTTGCCAATATCAACAGTCCCAGCCAGTGAATAACCAAAAAAACGCTTCGACCTGATCGTGTCATCGTCATCTCATTAAGGCGCTGCCCGTGCGACAGTCATAGTCACCTAATTGGTGACGACCCAGTGGACACCAAACGAGCCCATCATTCAGGCTATTCTTGTGGGCCTAGTTAATTGAAGGTTGCTTCATGGATGGCATCAAGTTTACATCAAGACTTCGAATAGTCACTCACGATTGCTTGAGTGGAACTCAGTCGGGCCCAAAAGATAAACAAAAACCCTTGAAGATAAATTGGTTTGTGGTTTGCTTTAATTTTTGAATATGTTTAACTTTATTGTAGTTATTCAATTCTAGGTAAATATATACATACATAGGTACACACCAAAAAATAAATTAAATAATATGTAAGTTACTAAGCCAGCTGTCATTTTTACTGGTATTATAATCTATTTAAGATTTACTGCACCAACTGTTCAAAAACTTAAATCTCTTTCATTCATTAAATATACTATATAAATTATACTTAACTCTAAATGCGATAACTATTTCTCTTGGTTAGTTCATTTTGGCACGTATTTATTAATGCTGCCTTTCTATGGAGGGGCGGAGGCAGATTTCCACGGATTATAATTAACTTGTGGGAAATAATTGCATTGAAATCTTAAATGAATACAAAACTGAACTTTGTTCAACAATCATGTTGGTATGAAGACTTCATAATAATATACAGATATTTATCTTTCTCGCCAGACCAAAGTTAAACCAATATTCCTTTTTAAGGTGGAGTAACGCAAGTAAATTAAGGCATTTAATTCTTTTAACTATATTGGGATACTATACATTTTTTATAAGACTTTCATTTAATACCCCATCTGGTCAGGTTTAATTTTAGATGGAATTTCTGCTATTTATAACACAGCGCTGTAGATTAGCATTTCTACAAAAAGCACAAATCAAATAGCTTAGAAATCTAATCGAATTATAAGAAAAGAAATAGAAAAACCTATAAATATATAAAACGTAAATCAGTTTTATTATTTAAATATGCCCATGTCAATGCATAACTTTAAGCTAATTCACAAAATATTAATGGCATCCTATTTGAAATTCCGGTATTAATTTGAGAAGGGCATTCACCATAAAATGATCTTTGTCCCTTTGTTGTTTACACCGTTGACCCGCTCGGAACTTTTGATTTCTTGACCAAAGATTAATGCGAAATATTTCGGATTTCTTTTCTAGCATTTCCCCAAATCTGGCTCAGCAAAACAACCAAATTTGGCCGACGAGTGCTAGGCCTACGAATTTGCATAAAATCTGAGCCCCGTTTATTGTTTATGGCAAATCAGGTCCGCCTCCGGTCCACCGAAGGGCCTTGACTGGATCGGATCGCCACGGGCAGTGCCGTGTGGGTGGGCTTGGCCCGTACACCGGAGGTGTCATCTGCTGAGATCTGCCGCACGTTGCTTTTCCTTTTCATGAAATAGTAAAAAAAGTGGTAAATACCCGTCACAATTGCTCGTTAAAAGTTTTAATTACGCGCGGGAAAAGGTTGCAGCGGTCGTAAAGCAATCAAGATAGCGGTCATTTAATGACGTGACCGGGCGACAATTTCCAATTTTCAGCCAGCGCAGCCCATCAAACCGTTAATACGACTAACCTTGCCGCGATCTACGGTCCAAGTTGATGACGAAAACCAAAAAACAGACTTCGAGTGGCCCGAAATTTGCGTAACTTTTGCGAATGGAAACAGAAAGCACAAATCTCAGACCACTCAGCTTTCCTAGGCTAATTGGAAGCCGATGCGATGTCATCGAAGAAATAGACAAAATATGCACAGTAAAAAAAATGGTCATAAAATGAGGGTCAATTGGGACTTATATTGTATCGAAATAAATATGGTATGAAAATTATTACGCATAAAACATAAGTTCGAAACTTTTAGGAATAAAAGTGAAGGAATATATTTTGTGGGATATATTTTAAATTAAATTCTGTATGTGAGAATAATTTTTGCATAATTTGTTCCCTGTGTATTGGCCACCTTTAAGTTTTAAAGTTTAAACCTATACCTACACCTGTCATCACGGCATAGGCAGCCTCTCCGGCGACTTCGAAACTGGTATCCACTAGATACCCATCTGCGAAGCGAGAGTATCTATGCAATTGCGAGTGCCGATTTTGAAAGGGCGCCATACATATGTTGCAACCTGTGCGTGTGTTCGGGTTTTTCTCGGGTCGCGGGTCTCGGTGACGAAGAGGGGGACCCATCATTAGCTTGATGTTTGATTTATTTGCGCTTTTCGGCCTGGGCGTATTTTTGGCTTTGAAATTGATTTCTTCGATAGGGGAGAAAAGCAACCGCTTTGTGGTTCCATTTTTATTGTCTCGCCAGCGGCTTTTGCAATGGAACGGCCTGCGGCGGATCCAGAGGTACGGCTACACAGAGCTGTTGAAACTCGTTTTTAAAATTCGTCAAAGACAATGCGAAGAGAAAAAGAGCGCTAAAACCTACAAAACATATTTAGTTCAAACGTCTTGTGACTTGCACAAAATTTTTGAATAAGTGAGACATCGGCGCGCATATAGGAAAGCGCCTTTGCACACCGGTATCTCCATATTTGTGGAGTTTGGCCTGCTCATGCTGATCCGCCGACCGCAGCCAAAGCGACTGGTTTCGACTGCCAGCAGCGGCGGTGGTGGCGTCGACATCGGCTTCACGTGCTGCTCCCGCGATTATGGATGCATTCTGCAAATCATTTTCCAAAACCAAAACGGATAGTTGCGAAAACCCTTGACGATGCGGCGAGCCCAGCTGGCCTGCAGACAGAAATGTTGGTTACACGGGAAAAATAGGATTCGCCATGCTTGATGTCGGTTTAAGGTTTTTTTTAAGATCTTTATCATAATGTTATGAACTTATATTGCCAAATTCGTATTGGGTCATATGAGTTTTATCAGCAAATATTTAATTTGATTATAGGAGATATACCCAATTAGCTCGAATACATAAATTAAATGAGATGGTCTTATTTTTTTTTTTAAATATAAAAGTATCATTATAATGATAAGACAGATGTGTAGGTGATTTAAGATTTAAGATAAAATACAACACCTTGAAGTTAAGCATCATTTTAGAATACACCCTTTTTGTACAACATTTTTGCTTCGTGTAACCACTTGCAACCTGTAGCAAACACCCGCTCAGACAGTCAGAGTCTTTCCGTCAAATTTTATCAGCTTGTGGAGCTCGTTGCAGCAACCGCTTTGACATTTGTCCCCCTTTGTCAGCGTTGGTCGTTGGACAGTGGACAGCTGACACCGGACAGTGAAAAACAAAGCAGCAGACCTTGCGCAACTCATAGGCAAGTTTTTGTCTATGCTTGGCGCAGACATTTCTTATAAGTGCACACAATTTCCGGCCTCGAAGCTTGAGGCTTGCATGGCTGCGAAGCTATTTGCAAATTCAGAGCAAATGACATAGACCTTTCAGAGATTTAAAGTTTTGGAATTTGCATAGTATTTCGCTTCGCATTATCTTAGTTTTAGGAATCTGAGCTTAAAGGTATATATTGCGGATGCCGAAGATGGGTGACTGCCGGACGAACTCGTCCAGCTTGGACTGGAATAGCTCCGAAGTGACCACAGTGCCGGGCGTCCAGAGTGGATCGCGTACGACAAACTCCACCCACACCTTGGAGTACAGCTGCTGGAGCAGCTCCTTTACATTGATGGCCGTCGTGTCCGTGTTGAGAACAAATCTGTAATGAAGAGAAGAAGGATTGAGTTTGGTGATAGCGGTAGCTCAAGATATAAATCCACACTCACTTTAAGCCCGATGGAGTTTCCAGATAATGAAGGGCGTAGCGGTTTGTTTTGTAGTAAAGAAATCCCTCGCGCGGATCGTGGGGCGATATCTTGCTCACAAAAGACTTGATGGAGAAGAGCATGCCGTAGGTGAGCTTTGCCTCCTGCAAATAATTGAGATTAGGATATTTAAAAATATATATGTATAAAGGTATTTGCTCACCTCCTCGCGAGTAATACCCGACTTCTTTGTGCGATTCCATTCGGCGTAGTGCAGCAGGGTGCCGTACTTATCGAATATGTACAGATTGAAAATGGTCATCTTGTGGCAGCAAGTTGAAACGGCATTGGTGTATTTTAGTTGTTATTTATCAAATTAAATTATATTTTTCACTCTTCGCTGCAAAATAAAAACAAACTTTCAATATATCGATATTTTTTCTGAAAATGATATATTTATATTGCGATGTATTGTTTTGGTCAAATATCGAAAATGCGATATTTTTATTTGATATTTTTTGAGCTGCCAACTTACTTTACTTAAAAATACTGTTAACCAAAATTCAAATTGAAAACTTAAAATTTTTAATATGATTAGGTAATCTTGACATGTAATGACATCATAAGTTGTTATAATTTTTAGAAAACATCAGACCACAAAAATTATGAAAATTATGACTTCAAAGGCTTTATTGATTATTATGTTATGCACAGAAATTTGGCCAAAAGCTTTACACAAAAATGATTGGGTTTTTAAGCATTTGAAAACCCCTGGTCAATACTTTTTGCGATCATGTCTGTTCTTGTTAGATCCCTCCTTTCCCGGCTTACCTGTAATTAAAATGTATAGTTTTTATTCTAGTAAAATTATAAATAAAAGAAATCCGATTACTAACTTGACTTGGGGTTCCGGTGGGACTCGCGTCGGTCATTGCCTTTGAAGCTGGCTACGAAGTTCTCCTGCTGGGTGAGCATCGCGCCCTCGGAGGTGGGATGGCCGCCACTGGCCCCTTGTCGCCGGGCTTGGAACTCCCGATTCTCCATTCTCAGCCGCTCGTAGTGATCGTCCGGATACTGGCGCCGAATCACGCCGGAGCGGGTGTTGTTGTTGATGCTGCGTCGGTTCTTGGTGGGACGATTGTCGTCGCTGTTGGCGGGAATTCGTTGTAGCTGCCGCGGCGGCTGCTCCTCCGGCCGACGCCCCTGGGCAGGATACGGTCGCTCCGGTGAACGACGGTGCTTGGGTTCGCCAGTACCTCCTCCCGTACCGTGGCTAAGGGGCGGGCGACGGGACTCGGCGCCGTCTTGGGGACGACTCTTCGATCTCCTTCGGGATTCAGTCACTCCTGTGGCCATATTCAGCCATCTTGGTGATTCTTTGGTGTGGCTTGTGATTTTGGAAACCCTGCGGGATCCCAACTCAGCACTGGTGACGGTCGGCAATCTCCGGTTGTCCTCCTTGTGCGTTTTCCTAGACTCCTCACTCGTGATATTGGGTAAACGCTTCTTATCCTCACTCGTGACCGTGCGCATTCGCTGGAAGTCTACCACGCCACTGGTGATTTTCGGTATGCGCAGGACATTAGTGGTGCGCTTGGCCTCATGACTCGTACCCTGACCGTTCCGTCTAGTGGAGTTATGTTCTCGGTCCCGTTCTCTCTCAGTACTCATAGGTTTCCAGTAGTGCCGCTGATCTTGACGCTGCTTCCCCGCATCCATAGAACCCCTTTGGGAGTTTTGACCCCGAGATCCCCTGACTGCGGCCTCCATCGCTAGTAGCGGCGAACCCGCCTGCAGATTTGCGGTCCGGAATATTTTGTTGCTGTCCTGCAGCATGGGCACCAACATCCTGGTTGGCCCTGTCAACAGGTCGCCGGTGTATCTAGCTGAGGATGTGGGGTTTACTTCATACTCTCCCGTAGCGATGCTGTCCTCGCCATCTGAATATGTGAAGGGCGGTAGGTTGGCGGAGGTTCGGACATTCCGGCACATTTTGATGCCCTTGTAGCCGAATTCAGCAATGCCCGGGAAGTAATTATCCCACTGCAGGAAAAGAAATTAAGGATGCTTAAAGAAAAGAGAAAGGATAACTGATCACTTGCCAGGTAAAACATGGCGTATGCCACGAAGATGGCCAGTAGCATAATGGCGGCGAACTTTGTAAACTGCAACAGGAAGCAAACGAGCAGGCCCAGCAACACCTCCGTATGCTGCACACCAAGGAAATCAAGACTCTGCCGTATCTCGGAGATGCGCAGCGTAGCGAGATGGCCAACGGCTGCGTTTAGGGTATCGCAGGCTTGCCGGATGACATCAGCCATTTTGTAGGCTTAGTATAAGTCGTCTACGTAAAACCCAGTGGTGGCATTTTCCCCAAAACAGGGGTCTTGAAATACTGAAAACTCGGTAGACTAGACAGGATAAGAAAAGATAATTCAATGCTGGCGTACATTTTATAGTTCGTGATATATTTTATTTTTTTTTTTGTATTTATTCCCATTTATGTCTTTGTTTTCTGTAATCACTTCAAACTCATGTTTAAGATTTGGTAAAAAAAGTTACAAGCTTAACTGGCAAAATTTGAATTATTATCGATAAAATTATGATTAAAAACATCGGAAAGGTGTGACCAGCTGCAGTTTATTTAAAAAACCCGTTCTACTCCGCAAACAGCTGATTTGAAGAAGTTTGTTTTCGTTTTTTAAGACCGCAATTTCTTATCTGTATGTTACTATAACTCCTTGTTATCTTTGTCTATATGTATCGCTGTATATTTATCGCTAAACCCTTTACAGTTAAATGCTTAGACGCACAATGGCCGAATTCGACGTTAAAGCAGGCCTGCAGCACGTGTTGAAGCGCATTGATGAGGTGCTCCTGCAGCGGTCCAAGGTTAGAGTCCCCTGAATCCCTTTCCTGGCGGTCATAGAACTGCAAGTGGCTATCTTTTCAACAGGAAGTACAAGCGGCAAAGCCCTTGCTCGTTGCTGTAAGCAAAACAAAGCCTGCGGAAGCCGTTATCGAGGCGTATGAAGCCGGACAAAGGGACTTTGGCGAGAACTATGTGCAGGAGCTGGAGGAGAAGAGCCGACATCCGGACATTCTGGCCAAGTGTCCCGACATCAGGTGGCACTTCATAGGTCACATGCAGAGCAACAAGATCAACAAGGTCAGCCGTTGCTAAGATTAGATACCTAAGTTAAAGCTGCAATCGTTTTTAAAGCTGTAATGTAATTTGTCTCCTTTCACCCATTACAGGTGCTGTCGGTGCCCAATCTGCGTATGATCCAAACCGTGGACAGCGAAAAACTGGCCAACAAATTGGACGCAGCCTGGTCCAAGCAGCAGCCAGCTCCAGAGCAGCCCCTACAGGTACTCATCCAGATCAATACCAGCGGAGAAGATGGTAAGGGTTGTTGTTTTCTTGCTCAAACCTGAATAACCATCCACTTGCAGTCAAGAGCGGAATAGAAGCCAAGGATGCTCCTGAACTTTACCAGTACATCAGGAACAACCTGAAAAACCTGCAGCTGCTAGGCATTATGACCATCGGAGCCTTTGGCTTTGACTACAGCACTGGGCCCAACCCGGACTTTGTGTCGCTCATGCAGGTGCACCGATCCATCTGCGAGGCACACTCCTTGCCCGCCGACTCTGTGCTCGTCTCCATGGGCATGTCCAACGACTACGACAAAGCGGTAAGTGAGCCCCCGGTTGAGGTGGATGATCCCCTCTAAAATCCGAACTATTCCCTTAGATCGAGATGGGCAGCACAGTGGTGCGCGTTGGCTCTTCTATTTTCGGTCATCGGGTGGCCAAAGCGTGAGGAGCCTTGGCAGGAATGCGTTGTGGACGCCGAATACAGTTGTTTCCCAATGACGTCCGACCAACCGATCGACCTCCCGTGTGTGTGAGCAGCCTCCAAGTTCGCCGTGTATCAGGTGGAGTCTCTAGTGTTGTGTATACCCAGAGATACGCACATAGTAAATCCGTAAATGATGATTTGGCGTTTAAATTTAGAAAATCATGAGATAAACAAATGTTATGTGTAGGCTGTTATTATTATGTATATTCTCCTATTCGATTGTTAACCTCTCCATAAACAACGCTTCCAAAGTGTCAGAGACCCATTTATTATTCCCAGATACTTGCTGCACCTTGGAAAACGGAATACTCTTGCATATATGCCGCAGTTTTCATTAATTTTAACATTCCTTTGACTCGTTCCTTGCTAGCTTTTTTGCTTTTTGCACTTTGTTCTATTTATACTTTCGCATACATTCAATGCTACATAATTGCGTATTAGATTGTGGGCAGTGTTCTTCTACATATATTTAGGTTTTTTGTTTTTCTCTTGTTTTGCTTGGCCCGGGGCCAGAATGTCGCCTGGTTATGTGCCAAAAATTGCATTGCCAAGAGAGTTGTTCTCTAGAAAATCACTTTCAATGGAGCACGAAGAAGAGACCGCAGCGGAAAAATCGATTTTCATTATGTCTGATCGATGAATTATGAAAGCCTTCACGCGGGGATCCCGCCATTAATTGATATATTTTCCGTTTGATTTTTATTAAATGAAAACCTTCATTAATTATGTCATTAGCCAAGATTGAAATAGTCCGAAATGACGCCAAATAAGGACGCGGTTGGGTTACCATTAATAATTTTATATATTTTGGAGGGGGAAAGACCTTTAAAATATTTGATTTTCCCACATTTTCAATGGATTAATACCAGACAGCCTTTACAGAAATGTTTAATTCTATAAAAGCGAGAATAATATATAGAGAATATTTGGTAACAGCTAATAATAGAGATTATTCTGTTATGTTATAAATGAAAAACGCTTTAGTTTTAATAACCCGATGTGTCACGGCATTTAAATAATATTTAACATATTGTTTGAAAACGTTTTTATCCCAAAACAAGCATCGAATCAGTTGTTATAATGCCCGATTATCCAGGTCCACTATATATGTAAAAAGCTAACGTCATTTAATTTCAAAGTTCAGCTGGCCAGAATTGAAAATTGAATATTAAAAGTCTACCCATTGTTATGCAATGTCCAGGCCATCGTTCGCATATAGATAAAGTCAGATGTTTATTGTACATTTGTTGCCGAAATAACTCTGGTCCAATATCGGGTTCGTTGGATATTTATGCGCCACGAAATCCGCCCGATCTCTGCGTATATGCCAGAGATCTATAGATTTGGAATTCTCGGCGCTTTTCATATTGCACAATGTGCGAGGCACATTTCGAAAACAGAAAAAGCAACGCAAAATGCGAGGCAAAACATCTAGTATATAGGCATGAATAGATATAGGCTATATATGCCTGTCAAGTATGTGTGGGCTCTGCGGTGTATGTGTGCATGTACTGCCAAGGGAAATGTAGGTGATTTCAGCGCAAGAGGACACCTTTGGGGAGGTGGCTTCAAGAGAAACCAAAACAAACAAAATGTGAACAAAGACAGGGGGAAATGTATCCATCCATCCATCCGTCCACAAACAGAGAGTCATCCGAACACCTTACGGATCCCGAGCCGAACCGAACCGAGCCGCACCGAAATAAATTCCGAACATATGTATAGGCTTCTGCTGCTGGCCCAAGAGCCAAAGCATTTCTCCGCCGTTATAATTAGATTTTTGATTAGAGCAGCGCCCCCCGATGAGTAAACCGCTCGGATACGGCTCTATGGCCTATAGCCGTAGCGGCTATATGGCCAACGATTCCCCTGTGCCCCGCCGATCGCCTGGGCGGACCTCGCCTCGCAGATACTAAAAAAGGCAGCACGAATATTGCGGATACAGATACGCGAATGGCAGCCGAAGATCCCCGAAGCACCGCCGAACGGTGGCCCAAGGTGGAAGAAGCAGAGCGCCGCCGAGTTCTTAAAACATCATTGTCTTGGCGATAAAATCAGCCAGAGATTCAGTGTGCTCTGACGGCTCGACTCGATTAGACAACACATCAAAGTTCAGCACCATGGTAAGGACTCGTCTTTGGAGTACACCAAAACCCGAACAGAACCGAACCGAGGACCTGGATATATGCAGCAAGGATACGCCCACTCAACGACCATTAGTGCAGTGAATCATATGCATTTTGAGATCTGAAAGAAAGGCATAGACATAGTTTCGAAATGAAGTGAATCTTTAAAGTACAAGTACTCCATGGTGACCTCGCTCACCTTCTCGTGTGAATAGTGTGAATATAGAAACTATAAATGGATCGATCCGAGTGTTACGCGTCAGTAACGTAATCCGATATCCGTGGCGTGGAGCAAGCGAGACGGCGAGTGGCGCACGGAAAGCTTACGCAACAAGCGTTCGGTTTATTTATAGACCAAGTGGAAAATTTTCTCGCCCCAGATACACATACATTTTCCTGTCGATATCAGGGCTACACCTTCCTACCTTTTAAATGGAAAACTTTCGAATGGATAACTTCGAATCGGATATCCTTGCACCGGAAGGAGATCTTTTTGAAATTCAAAACTTTTAAAAGAAGTGCCATATCTCTGATATGGATTACTGTCAATCCTCCTTTGGAGATCCTCTTCAAATGATTCAATTAGAGCTTCCAACTTTGGACATCCTGTTAGCAGATCCAATCAATGGTTAGACACAAAAGAAGAAACAGAATCTCCAATTAGAGAACCTTCTGACCAACTGACGCTAGACTACTGGACCCTTGACCTGACTTCCATTAAACCTTAAACCTAACTGATTCCTAATCCTTTTCCCCCTTTTTTTTTGCCACAGGCCGATGAGAAGAAGAAGGTTAAGAAGAAGAAGACCAAGGAAGAGGGTGGTACTTCAGAAACCGCTTCTGAGGCCGCATCTGAGGCAGCAACCCCGGCACCAGCCGCAACTCCTGCCCCGGCCGCCTCTGCCACTGGTTCGAAGAGAGCGTCGGGCGGCTCTCGCGGCTCCAGGAAGTCCAAGCGCGCTGGCTCTTCGGTCTTCTCTGTGTTCTCGCAGAAGCAGATCGCCGAGTTCAAGGAGGTGAGTGTTCGCAGTCCCCCAGACATTTCATCCTCCCGTTTCATTCCACTCCACTTCGATCCAAACTCCCATCTCCATCTCCATCCCCATCCCACCCCATTGGCATCTATCACATCTTGTCAACGACCAAGTCACCAACCCACTCTCTCTTTCTCTCTCTCTCTCTCTCTATCTGAACGAACGAATGATCAGGCCTTCCAACTAATGGATGCCGACAAGGACGGTATTATTGGCAAGAACGATCTGCGCGCTGCCTTCGACTCCGTCGGCAAGATCGCCAACGACAAGGAGTTGGACCAAATGTTGGGCGAGGCCTCGGGTCCCATCAACTTCACCCAGTTGCTGACCCTGTTCGCCAACCGCATGGCCACCTCCGGTGCCAACGATGAAGACGATGTTGTTATTGCTGCCTTCAAAACATTCGATAACGATGGTCTCATCGACGGTGACAAATTCCGCGAAATGCTCATGAACTTCGGTGACAAGTTCACCATGAAGGAGGTTGATGATGCCTACGATCAGATGGTGATCGACGACAAGAACCAGATCGACACCGCCGCCCTGATCGAGATGCTCACCGGCAAGGGTGAAGAGGAGGAGGAGGAGGCCGCCTAAGGCACCCGTTCACATCCTAACTTCTAACTCAACATCCATATTACAGCCAGAACCAATATCAGAAACGTTAAAATCAATCAGTCAAATCAGTAATAATAAACGTAATTAAAAGAAATGCTCGTTTACATATGTAGATTCTCAGTATCTTGTAATCTCTCTTTTGTTAACCATCGACATCGACACCGATACCGATCCGATTCAAGATCAATCGAACACAACAACATCCTGATCACTGATCACTGAAACAACTGAACAACTGAAACTTCTTCAACAACACCTTGGTAGCGATCAACAGCAGACCAACTCGTAGCCATTTACCATGTATCTGTCCATCATAGTTAGGGATACCTTTTTACGATCACGTTCAATGTCACAGCACTAACAGCACTGAAACTGAAACTGAACTGACGCGTAGTTTTCTAGTTGATTTACTGTTAAATTTTACACGTAAAATTTATAAAACAAAAATGCAAAATCTATTTTATTTAAAACACCTATAAAATCAACAAAAAAACTTAAAAACAACAACCAAGCAATGTCTATTTTTATCGCTGCCCGTTGAAGAAATCGCAGAGAGATGACGAGATCGAGATCGAGGATGATGATGATGATGATGATGATGATGATGAGGTGATGATGATGACGTAGGGAGGAACGTTGACGAATATGGATTCGAATATGATTATGATTATGATGATGAACAGGAGGAGGACTATGATGTTTAGTGGGTAGCTAGGTCGGGTTCGTTAGGCCTGCGCTCACGACGTTTTTGAATTGAATTTGAATTTGAACATGAACAATTGTTTAGCGAGTTTTGTGAGTTTTGATGTTTTTCGTTCGATTTCGTTGAATCTCGCAGGACCAGGAGAGAGAGAGGCAAAACCTATATAAAACTTTATATGTATATTAACTGAGAGCCAATTATATTTATCCTTCTATGAACAATATATATATTTTTCGTTATGCATATCTATCGTTCGTTACACAGTTTCAATTTCAATATCAATTACAATTATCAAATATCAATTATCAATTATCAACTATGAGTTATCAATATTATTGCAAGTTATCGAGAGTTAGGCTAAAATAACAGACCAACATTAAGTTCATTCACTGTAATGTTTTATGCGAATTTACATAACTAAATGACTTAACTTAATCACCAACCACCACAACATCTTTCTGCTTATGAACTATCAGCGTTATAAACATACAAACCCCATATGATATCTGAAAAATGAAGAAACGATCAAACAACCAACCAACCCCAGTGTTTCTAGTTAAATAGCTTCGAGGAGGATCCACCTTCGCCCTGGGATTTGGCGGGGCGGAGGCCAGGATTTGTCATCTGGTAGTTTTATTTTGGGGCTCTCCCTGTCGGGGGCCCAGATCATGAACCACTAGTACCTAGGCTGATCGGAGGATCAGGACACTAACACTCGACACGAGCACACACCATACACACTCTAAACCCAACAACATTCATTCTAAACCCATCAAATGTTGTTGAATGCGAATCAAATCTTTACTTCAGTATAAATTAAGCTACACAAACACACACACATAAGGCAAAATGAGAAACAATTTTTTAACCCGGTCAGAAATATAAACAAAACAAACAAATATACAAACAAAACAAAAAAAGAGAAAAAAAGGATGAAAACTAAGAACTGTTTTTATACAACTTAACTAGATGATGATCATACAATGACGAAGTCTTGGAATAAAGCATAAGCGAGTCGTCTTGAGAAAAAACACAGATCCACTGGAGTTTGACTTGGGTGGGGACTTTGAGGGAACCTCGGGGGCTCTCGGGTGACTCAGCTGAGCCGTGCCGGAAACCAGTTACAGGCCAAAACAAAACCACCGCTAAAGCAGGCTGCTAAAGAGAAGTGCAGTAACTCCCCACACCAGGCCGAGTCGATGGCTTGGCCAAAAGCAGAGCCGAAACCTTCGAGCGACCAGTTTCCAGTCGAGTTTCGGAGCGCACGCATGCGCAGTACCATGTGAAAGTCCGCCACGATTGCCACATCTACCTGGGAGTTACTGTTCGTTCGGGAAATCGGTGTTATTCCGGGAAGGGAAAACCAGAAGTATGGCTCAAGTTCGACACCTTTTGTGGTTCGTTTCCGCCTGCTATATTGCATTATGTTCGAGTGGCGGTAAGTAGCTGGGAATCGATGGCATTGTATGCAAATCTCCGAAGTCTGCGACACTTTTACGCTAAAGAAATCGAAAGTACGAGTATCTCTGGCCACAACTCACCACACTCTTATATGCAGAGAAGAAAATTCGGTATTGATTTTATATATTTACTGACGAAAGAATAAAAAAAGAGTATAGATTAGAGTTTAAATAAAACTAAACGCACAAGAAAATTCAATTCAAGAAAATAATTTGTAAACATGTTTAACATGTTTAATATTATGCAGTTTGTTTTATTAATAAAAAGTTTGCTCTTTGACAGCTCTCTGACCTTTATAAGTATCCATCCTTTAGACACTTTTGTGCCCTCCCAGTACTATAATTTGTTGTCAGAAGTTTGCAACAGAGTGTGTAACTTCTGCTTTCCCAATTTAACTTCCTTTTTGGTTTTGTTAAAATTTCTTTCTGTGTTTCTTCTTTGATTTCCCACCACAATCGCTCGCTCACTCATCCAACGGATCGATCACTCTCACTCTCTGTGGCTTGCGTGGCCCAGCTGATGCACAGCATCTGATCGCTTACATCTCGCAGCGCGGTCTGCATGGAGAGATCACGTTCCGGCAGGTGAACGCCACCACGGTGGAGATCAAGGCCAGTCTGGAGGCCACTCTGCAGTATCCCGACCAGGTCTGGAGTTGGGCCGTTCGCCGGTTCCCCGTGGACTATTCCAACACGGATGCCGATGAGCGCTGTGAACTGAGTCGCCTGGGTAGTCAGGTTTTGAGTTTCGATGAGGACCTGGAGTACCTGGTGCTGCCGGGTAACGAGACTTCGACGTGGGAGCGCAACATGCAGCTGATCGGAGATCGGGGGATCTGGGGCAAATCGCTGGTGCTCACGGAGGTCAATTCGAATTCGCGTATCTGCGCCACAATTACCACCATTCAGAGTTCTGTGGAGCACATGGCAGAGGCGCGATTCAATACTCCTGTCGCGGGATCCGTACACTTTCGTTGGCTAGCACCGGCGGAGGGAGCCAGTGGGGACACGCTGATCTACTCCGATTTGTACCACATTAGGGAGCAGCCACCGCCGTTGGAGGGAAGCGGTAATGCAGAGGGATCCTTTACCCAGCACCACTGGAAGATCTTCGTGACGGACATCTTCAAGCACGATCATCACCGCACCGAGGACAACTGCAACTTCCTGCAGCTGGTTTTCGATCCACAAGGAGGTGGCTCTGGGCAGGGAATCGGTGACCTGGACGCCCGTCTGGGCAGGATTGGAGTGGCCAAGAATGCTTTGCGATCGCCACAGCGCAGTGTATTCAGGGATGCTCAGCTGGCCCTGCTCCCTTCGGATCTTACCATTCCCCATAGGACTTTGTACTTGGTGCTTTTTGATAACCAGCATCCGGATACGTACCTGGCCTGCACCAAGATCCGTCACGTCCAACCGCTGACGTATAAGTGAGTGTACATTTAATTCTCCTTAAAGATAACCCTCTAATAACTGTATCTTCCAGGACCTTCATCAACTCAGGAGGCGTCAAGGGAGAAGTGACATTCACACAGCGCTCCAAGTTCGATCCCACCTTCCTCAACTTCACCCTGGGAGCTCCCCTCTCGCAGCATGTGAGCCGCAAATTTGCCGAGGATGTGGCCGCCTTCCGGATACACAGTCTGCCGCCGGTGCCGAACCGCATGGGTCACGAGGACTACTGCTGGACCACTGGAGAGATGCACAATCCCCGCGAGGTGACCGAGCACATACCGCCGCCAGGTTACGGAACCCAGGAGCAGTATCCCGTGGGCGATCTCTCCGGGAAGCTGCAGGGACGCAACAAGGGCTACTGGCACCAGTACGTCTTGCCCGGAACCAGCTCCGAGCTGAATGGTCTCTACTGGGATGTCTTCCTGCCACTCCAAGGACGCCATAGTATAGATCAGAGGAGTCTGGTTATCTACACCTTCAACCGCACGGATGTGAATAAGATTACGCAGAGCATCTGGGGCTGCTCCAGCCTGGGGCAGTATCAGAGGAATGGGGTATACCAGCAAAACATGATCACGGCTCAGGTAAGTGATTATTTATTTCCTTCAAGGAACTTACCTTTACCTATACAATTGTTTCATTAATCAGGTTCTCTTCCGCTATCCAGTGGTGGGCCGTGTGATATTCAGGCAGGCGGCGGAGCAGCCCTGGCAGGACACCACCGTACTCTTCGAGTATCTTATCCAGGCAGACGGATCTACCCAGAACACCACCTCCGATCACCGCTGGGCCATTCATAGCAGTGCTCCGGGTAAGGACTTCTACGACTGGCAGCAGCGCTGCCTCTCCGCCGGACCCGTGTACAATCCCTTCCGCGTGGACTGGGGCAATCGCAGTGTCGATGACTTCTGCCGACCCAACTTACCAGCCATGTGCCGCATGGGAGCGATGGATGCCAGGCTGGGTACGCTTACGATTGCCGGAGGCAGGCGGGTAGCCCAAAAAATAAGCAGGAGGATGTTTGTGGATGGTAACCTGCCGCTCTCCGGCCGTCACAGCATTCTAGGCAAGTCGCTGGTTTTGTATGAGGATAATGGTCCCAAGGCACGAGGGGAAAGGCTGGCCTGTTCCGCGGTGATTGGACACTTCCGCCGCAAGGTGGTGGCCAAGGAATGGTATGCCAATGGAGATCCCCTGACAGTCAGCGGACGGGTGGAGATTACCCAGCAGTCGGAGTACGACATCAGCAATGTTGAAGTGCAGTTCAAGGGACTGCTGGATAATACTGGCTACCATATTCACAGGGTATGGGATCTTTACTAAGTCATATTTGGTTTCTAATATATACTTAAAATATTTATTTTTATAGACACCCGTGGAGGCTAACTTGGCCTTTCCCTGCGAGGCCTCCACTCTGTATGGCGTGTGGAACCCCTTCGAGGTCAGTCCCAAGTCAGCGCCACCTTCTAAGAGAGGCACCACCGACCAGTACGAGATGGGGGATCTGAGTGGCAAGTTCGGTGACCTCAAAGGCGTTACCCAATTCGAGGATGCCTACAACGACACTAATCTGCCGCTTTTCGGGTACAACAGCATCATTGGAAGATCTGTGGTTATTCAGAAGAGGCAGAAGAATGCGCGTTGGGCTTGCAGGTGGGATCTTACAAGTACTCCTAGGGAAGTCCTTGATTAAACTGATATTTGTAGCACCCTGGAGCGTGGCTACAGTCCCAGCGAGGCCAGGGAACTGAGGGGCATTGCCTCCTTCCATCATCCCACAGGCTATGCCTATGGCTACATTAAGATGACGCAGCTGATCCACAATGATGGCAGTCAGTCGGAGACAGTGATCGAGGTGAAGCTACGGCATCCGGGCAAGAATGATCGCAACTCCACCCAGAACCACAACTGGCAGATCTTTGTGAATCCCGTGGGCGTAGATGCAGCCGTTAAGCCCACCAATACCAGATGTGTGGCCGGGGGTTATGTGTGGAATCCATACTATACTCAGCTGGCAGATCCTCTTAATGTAAGTTAATCTTTCAAGGATTAGAATTCTTATTAAAAAAAGAATCTTCCTTGTTTAGCTGAATCTGTATGAGCAGGAATGCGGACCGGATAATCCCCTGCGTTGCTATGTGGGTGATGTGGGAGCTCGCTTGGGCACGATTGGTAAGAGATTATTCTAGAATTAATTATCATTATTATTAATAATAATACTCTTCTTTTAGATCTTGGTGGAGAGCGAATGGTCTTTACCGACTCAAACTTCCCCCTGGAATCTCCTGTTGGCGCCATTGGACGTTCCATTGTGATCTTTGGACCCGATCACTCCCATGAGAGGTTCGCCTGTGCCAACATAGAGCCTGATCACAATGTCATTAAGTACATCAATCTGCAGAAGCCGCCTCGCTTTGTGGTGTAAGTAACTAAACCTATAAATACAGCTACCTTTTAATACCCTCTTTAAAATCCATCGAATTAGTGCCCAATTTCTGGATGAACTGCGTTCGGTAATGGGAATCCCAGAATGGATGCTGGATGTGGATGCTCGCAAGACAAAGGAACTGCATGGCGGTGCCTGCATTCAGATGATCATTCACTTCAAGGGTCCCCTGGCTCATCGCCTGGAGCTGGATATGTCCCGATTGATAGCCGCTGGCAGATTGGACTCTCCCAGTCTATTTATTCCGGGTTATGTGAACCAAAAGCGCAAGGCAACCATTTCGTATCGCACCTGCGGTGTTAGGGATACCAACGAGAAGCGTAAGTTCCTTTTTTGGGATTGTAATAATGGATATTTATTTATTTGATATTATTATTTTTACAATAGGAACCAAGAACTTCAAAGGTGGCTTCTACTCCTCAAGCTTAGCTCCAACCGAACCAAAGCCCTTCGTATTAGCAATCGTAGTCATTGGCTTAGCCCTTAGGTTTCTGTAAATGATGTTTAAGTTGTGGAGGGATTATTAAAACTGAATTTAAATATTTCCTATATTTAAAATCAATCTTTGATCAATGTGAAATTCCTCATATTTACTCATTAGATTACACTTAATACTCAACTTGATCTAAAAATGTTAGTCACTAGCTTAGCATCTAGATGTCTGTAAATTTGAGTACGTAATATCTTAAATAATACCTGTAAATATTCAAACAGTGTATTTACTTTTGTAAAATATAAATTAATTGTTGTTAAGACACTTTCTGTTCTTAAAAAAATACTCCTGTTTAATTATTTAAATCATATTCATGGCCAGAAAATACCTAAACACTCCCTTTTCATTGGGATTTAAAAAGTAGAGACGTAACATTGGAACATTCGGAGAAGTGACCTGGAATATGTTGGTATTTCCCTATTCCCAATACATAACCCACCACCGCCGTTCGCCGTTCAAGACCCACCACCACTTCTTGTTTATTTCTGCGCATGTGTCTCCCCAAATCGAATTTTCACCGCATACATACTTACTCGTAAATTCCACTCCAACCCGGACAACTCGCAGTCGAAGCTGACAGAGAATTGCGTTGAGACGTATTTTTAACATAACATTCAGAGAATGAGAGGCATTCTTCTCCTTTTTTTGGGTCTTTGCCTGGCCATCGGCAGCTGCAGTGCGTCCATCAGTGGCCCGTTCATCCTGTGGGGTCACCCTAAGGTCTCCGGCCTGCAATCACAGGCCTTGGTGGACTCCAACAGCAGGGAACTGCCGCTGACGCAACTCTTCGCGGAGGCCAGGGCCATTGTGGTCTTTGTGCGGAACTCCACCAGTCGCTTGGAGGGAACCAAGTATCCTATGTTCGAGAATCTTGTCAAGAGTGGTGCCTGGACCTATCTGCCTCAGCGAAAATTGGCCGCTGAGCCCTTTGGAAGCAGTTCGCACATTCAGGTTGGTGACCCTCTCTATAAACATACATAAAGATATGGATACAGAAAAGAATGTTTATATATATACAATCAAAGTCTATTATAAATATTAAGAGTCTGATACATATATCTTGTTTTTTATCTATAGTGTCAAAGAAATCTTGAAGAATGTTTATGCCAGTTTCTGTATTTGTCTTCTGTCGAAATCAAATTATCATTTGTTCAGAGTAGTTTAAGTAAAGAATGATAAGTAAAACTATTTCTTTAATGCTTCCTCTACCTGACCTATCTTACTAGGAATCCTTGAAAACATTCCACACTTTCTGTAATCTATTACCCCCTTAAAATCAATGCCTCACTAACCCACTTTCCTTGCGCAGGTCGTGAGCCTCTCGGGACGCGGAGAAGACGACGATGCCAAGATCCTAACAGCCTACAACGAGGCTGTAGCTATATATGGACGAGGAGATGTTCTGGGCATCCTGGCCAGCCGTGAGGAGGAGGCACATTTCCTGAGCAAACGCGAGGCAGCCGCCGCCGAAGGAGGAGCCGAGGAGGCAAAACCCAAGCCGGACGGAACTGGACCCGAGGAGACCGAGGCCAGCTTTATCTATGTGGCTGAAGGCAACAAGGCTGTCCTCAGCCTCAATGGACCTCTGGAGCTGCGGCTAAGCAACGAGACTCTACGACTGGAGGAGCACATCAAGCAGATCACCTTCGATGATCAGCGGCCAAAGGGCTACGGCAGACTGAGCATCACATTCATGCCCTCGGGGGAGAAGTGCACGCTGCGCTTCAAGTTCTCGCTGGTGCGCGGATCCTGGACACTGCGCAACGTGGAGGTGGAGTACAGGGAACTGAAGAGCGTTCTTGTGGCACGTGGCGATGAGTACTCGCTGCCCTCGGCACCGATTGGGTTCTCCTACCGCTGCTCCGCAACCAATACCAGTTTCTTGAATCCCGTGGGAAATGAGACCATCCAGAGCCTGTTGCTCAGCGATTTCCAGGTGGAACCCTGGCTGAATGGACGCTCCAAGTTCGGTGAGGTCTACGATTGTGTGGGCTTCGTGTCGGCCCCCATTTTGGCGGGTTTGTTTGTGGTGACCCTGCTTCTGGGCATCCTGGGACTGGGTATCTCCGCCATGCTCAGCATGCACACGCCGAACAGATTCGAGAGCTCGCGTAGCAAGCAGTTGACCTTCA
>VNJV01006901.1:0-15256 GCA_008042635.1 Drosophila nikananu
CTCTCGGCTCATACACATACACTGAGCGAAATCGTCATAAGTTTTATTTCAATAGAGCCACATTCCTTTTCATTGCAGCTGGATTTCTTAATAAATAAAAAACATACTGTGTTGTTTGAAATATTTGTCAATTTAAATATAGATATATTGAATTTTAGAAACAAGTTTGATTTTCTCTCTGTTTCCCTCCTCACACAAACACAAAGGTACCCAGAGAGGAAGAGGATATCCCAAGCTGTGCATAATTTAGGGAGAGCATTTTTCAGCTTCGCCAGCCGCTATAAAAACCGAATAGCCATAAAATTGATTGTGCCTAAATAAATATTTTGTTGTACGCTTACATATCGTATTCCCCGCCATCTCCGTCTAGTGTTTCATTGGAGCCCCTCACCTCCTTGTGGCGTTTGTTTACTTGTCCGCCTCTGCAGTTTCCCTCCTTTGATTAACCCCTCTCGCAAACTTAAAGCCCACTTTGGGAAAATTTAAAGCGCACAGTTCAGCCCCGGCTCTTGTCTATTCCTGGAGCAGATTTTCTTCCGGCCCTGCCCACGGCAACTCTCATGCTTGATTACCTGCGGAACGCATTCGTGCGGCAATATTTCAATTCATCAACATGACAATCTAAACTTTCATTTGGATATTAAAAAAAGATGTTTTTCTTGGGGCCTACTACACCTCAGGCTCAGCCCGGGACCCCGGGCATTGTCCTGCGATTGCCCGGAAATGATTGATGCTCCTGCTTTTTGTTGTCACTGGGCCAAAATAAATAATCTGCCCCGCCGAGTCCTGAGCTGGCTTGGCAACGCAAATTGCCGCACAATGACAATGCCATTGATATGGGGCTCTTGTTGTTGATTTATCCAGGGGGCAATTGTCAAAAGTGTGAAGGTTAAAAAACGTTGCTGCGGGCACACATGTCGGGCTTATATTATTGATGATGGATGGTGTTTGGCTTATGAGCCGGGCCAGAATCGTTGATTGTTGGCCTACTTAAATGGCGAGTTAAGCGGTTATGTAGCCTCGTGGTAAAGTAATGAGTGAAGCAACAGATAAATATAATTCTACTCTCCAAGTGAAAGAGTGTATTAAGATTTTGCTGTACAATAAAAGCAAAGTAGAATTCAAGCAAACTGTTTTAAATTGTATAATAACAACTGAGACTTCTCTCTCGGCATTGTAAAGTCTCCCCACTACTTGACCTTTTAACCTCTTCATCTGCCTTGGAAGGGATAACCTGTAATGCAATCCCTTCAAACTGGAAAACCTTTCAGGCCAACGAGGAGGAAAAGAACGAAAGTTAAAGTATTTGCAACGACAAAATTGCTTTTAATTTTATGGCATTCTATGAGCGATGTAATAAAGCTGCAAACTTGTAGTGGACAACCTGAAATGGCGCCCAGCGGGGTTTGGGGGCTGAGAGACTAAACAACAGCAACCACGGAGGTAATAAACTGCGTTGACGACGCAACGGTGGCCACATTGCCCTGCGTTTATATAAATAAACATATTAAAAAACTTTCAAGGATGCGGGACATGAAAGCTGATGGGCTGGGTGGGTGAAAAAGTGAGCTTTAATTCTGTATTATAGTTGATAGATCCCTCCTTCTACGCCTCATCAGTTCCTAGGCACTCTCATCTCGTCCCGGCGATGTTTACGTTTATTTTATTTTATTTTTCTTTCTTTCCCTTTCCCTCCTTTCAGATTCCCTTCCTTTCCTCCCCCCTTGAGCCATGTTGCCTATTTTCGTTTTGTTATTGAGTTTGTAGCTCCATCGTCCTTTCTTAGGGGCATTATTATTAAGGTACACACGCACACACACCCTTCCAGGCTGGCATTGTGCAAGTGTGTGCGTTTGCGATATTTTTGGTTGACGGCTTTTGGCGTCGATGGTGCGTATACGCAATGCCCTACGCGACAGTCGCCCCGGCATCATCATCCTTGGAAATTTATAACCACTTGTTTTCCCGCTTATTTACATACATATTGACACAGGCCAAGCGACAGTTAGCGCCGCGCTGTGGCTGTGTGTGTGCGAGTATCTGGAGCATCTTTAATAACGCATACATATGCATTGGGCCGTGACTGGAGGTCGTAGCTCAGCAGTGGAATCGTCGACGTCTTCTTTGCCGAACTAACAATGTGCGGAAAGGAGGGGAGGCGGGGGGTGGAGGCATTGGCTAGGGGCGAAAGGATAAAGGGGGAGTGGCACTTAGGGCAAACCCTATTCACACACTCACATCCAAACACACTCTAAGGGTCTGTTAGGTGTCTGGAGTGGTGTGTTCGTGTTATTTATCATATGCTTTGTGTTATGAACGCCTTCCGTCGTCCCTACACTGGGAAATAAAAAGGACCTGGTTTCGTTTATTGGTTTATAGTCACAAATTTAAGCAACAGAAAATACACTTAAAGGTGCTAGTTGGTTTTTAGAACATGAATAGTTTCGAAAAATTTAAAACCCTGTTCGTACCACCCTTGTTTTTCTCTCTGCCCAAAAGCCTGAATTAGTAGGACAAATATCTTTAAATATTCTTGAAGTTGGGTTTAGGTAGTGAGATAAGCAATCCTGGGGATCTCCTTCCTTACTCTTAAATTGTTTTGGAAAGGATTGGCCGTGCCTTGGAATGCCTTTGCCAAATCTAGTATTTCTTCAGGCCATAAAGCATGGGCTGCGAGATACGAGACACAACATCTCCCCACTCCAGAAATTGTTTGCAGAAAGTTTAGGGCTGTGGCTGCGCCTGTACCTTTCTCCTTGTCTGAATAACCGGGCTCAGCGCTCGCTGTAGCTCATGGCAGTGGCGACTTGATCTACCCCTAAAGAGATTCCATAAATTGTCATGCATCGCTTCTGGCCACATACGCCACCCGCCTCGCCCCGACCCGTCACCTTCTTTGTTTACTGCGAGTATTTTCGTTTCCCCTTCGTTTTTGTTGCTGCTCGTTGAAGTAGATTTATATGCGCCATGGGCAGTGTTGTCAGTGAGTGTAATAACTCAATTATGTGGTTGCCCGGGTTACAGTGACAAACGTCTCATCTCAGGCTCCTTGGGATGCTTTTGTCCCGGGTGTGTTATTCTCAGTCTGTCTTAGAATAATTGGAAGAGGCGCCAAACTATTTGTTTAAAAGTACTTACAGATATTACCATATATTCTATAATCTCCAAATGGAAAATAACTAGTTTCTCGGTAAAGGCATTCAATTATTATTTCAGATCAGTGACTAATTTAGCTAACAAAGGATATACAATTATTATTATTTTAATAATTATTATTAAAGCTAAACATTTTATTTGATTAACATCCTTAGAACTATTTTAAATCCAGTTCAACTTTAAAGCAAACAAAAACGATTCTGGGATGATTTGATTTTCAGTCAGTTTGAATAAGGGTTTTATGGGGGCTCTGAGGGCTCTCATTTCTCCTTGGTACCGCACTAATTTCAATTTGAATCGGCCGCCGAGCCCCGAAAAGTTTGGCGCGTTAAGTGCGGCTAACCGAACTGTCGCTCCCGGTGGCGATGCTTGCCACCTTGACTGCGGTTCATGGAGGAGGAGAAAAGGCATCTGCTCTTTTCCGGGCTCAGTTTGAGTCTGGTTTTAGTTTGGGCCTGGCTTCCAACTTGGGTCACCGGGTAATGGAATGAAAACAGTTAAGCGACTTCAACGCACTGCTGTTTCTGATGTTTCAAGGAAAGTCTAAGACAACCACTTTATGTTAACTTTATTTAAGCTTGTATCTAAGACATACTTTGATGTGACCATTTAAAGTGAGAAGAGCCGGAAAAGCCGGAAGAGCCTATTAAATAATGGTTACATTACATTTTCTGCTTTTTTCTTCATCAATCATTTGATTCAAGAATGGTACAATTTGAATAATGACCTACATACAAATTTAAACTGGGGATTTAAAATACATTACTGAGAAATTATTGTTGTAGCTCAGTTTTTACCTATAAGAGCCCTCTATAAATATGCTTGAATTAAGCTTGGATAAAATCTCAGCAATTGCTGTTTTTATTTTTCAAGCAAGCCCAGACCAAGGGCAGGGACACTTTTAAGGCTCCTGCGGCATAAATCTTTACGAAATCAGAAAACTTTTAATTCTACTGCCCTGCGTATCGTTCTGATTGCAATCTGTGATTCGGATTCGGGTTTTCGTGTTGCCCTAGATGTGGCCACCGGGTTTTTTAGGTGAAACTTACATAAAGACCTGCCCGCAGGGACTCTGCTGATCCAACTTCAGAGGAACCGCTCGCAAACGTTGCTTTAGCCACCGTGTGAGCCCAGCGAATTCGGCTGCTTTTTGGGTCCACACTGTTATTTTTTGTGCCACGCCGGCAGTTATTCATGTCTGATATGGTGGACAGAGGGGTGTGGCCAAGGGGTGGTGGTGGAGCGGTGGAGAGCGCGAGCGAGTGACACATGTAACGCTTGCAGCGACGCGCAAAAATTTTCACTCGCGCGAGGTTTTTATTCCAATTTTTTTTTCTTTTTGTTGCGCGTTGCTTGTGTGTTTGAGTCTTTGTGTTTTTATCCTAGGTATTTGCAGTAAGAGCGTGGAGGTTGTATGTGATATTGTACTTAAGAAAAACATGAATTGTTGATAAAGCAAAGCGATCTTAGGAATTATTGATCAGGATAATCTGAAGAGCACTCTTAATAGCGGTATCGTTTTGTTATTTAATTGTTAATTGTGTACAATGTTAATTTGTGTACACTTCCATGGTATTATAATATTGTCAGAAGTTCGCAACGCAGTAGTGCAGACATTTTCGACCCTATAAAGTATATCTATTCTCGATCAACATCAACGATTTAGCCATCCGTTTCAACACAAACTAGTCCCTCAGTCATGCATTCATCTACATATATGCTCTCTATATAAATCGGAACGGGCCGTATCGGACAACTATATATATATGTATATATGTAGCTGCCATAGGAACGATAGAAAAATTTTAAGGAAAAATTATAACTTGGCCAGTTTTTAAGAAATTTTCATACAATTTCAGAAGTTTGTATATATCATAAAGCTACCATAGAAACGATCGTTAAGTAACGAGGAAAATGTAAAACTGTAAATATTGGACGATTGGTAAATGTTGAAAAAAAAACTTGTTTGCTATGTATAAATGTTTTAAATAATTCCTGTTAGGTTTTGTTTTCATTTGATCAAATTTGATTAATTCATAATGATCAAATTGTAAGCTGCAATAGGGTATACAAACTTCGGGGTGACGAAGTAAGCTTCATTTTCTGGCTTGAATTAAATAGACATTTTTAAATATACTTCTGAGTGTGGCATTTGATAATATGTATGGAAAGATGTCGATTTAAATTCAAATATGAATCTAGGGTTCCAATAAAGATTTTCCTTAATTTCAAAAACTAATTTTGAAGGGAAAGAATTGTACTTTAAGATGCCGTTACACAAAAAACCGAATTATTTGCACCTTAAGTTAAAATATCTCAAATTTTTGGATTCAAGTTCAGCGCATCGTAATAAATATTGTGGAATCAAACTATTGAATTCAGTTATTAAGAAACTTATCGAAAATAACAAAAACAGTCAACAGTAAATGAGAATAATGATGTCCGCGCGCGGACAATGACAACGACCAATTATATTTTCAGCTTTAATGGTTGTATTTTAAGCAATCCTACAGGACCAAAGGTATAATACTTTCTCTGCGGTATGATTTTTTTTGCTATTGGAAGTTCGCCGTCACTCCCGTAAAATGTCGAGTGTATAAAGTCTGCGGTTTGCCAGTATTTGTTCCTTTCGTTCGCCGTTGCCTACTTTTCGGCGACAAAAATCTCTTGCGTAACTTGTTGGAAAGCGAAGGAGCTGGGAAGTGCGAAGGAAGGATTGTTCCCGTCGTTGTTGTTGTTTTTTCTGTTTTGGCTGCTGCTTTGTTGTTTATTACCGTTACAGCTGTTGGTCGCCCGCGCGGTGCGTATGTGTTTGTGTGGGCGGTTTGTTTTTTTCCTTCCGCCTTGCTTGTTGTTTGTGCAAAAATTAGTCGCAAGCGGCGAAGAAGAAAAAAGGAACAAAAAGCATGAGCTGGGAACTTGAAGGCGTCTGCAGAAAATTCGCAACACGAACGAAATGTTGCTCCGCATTTTAGCTGGAAAAGTTGATGTTCTTCTTTCAGTGCTGGCGTTGCTGTTGTTTTTCTTGCTGTTTGATTTCTCCCTGAGTGCTGTAATTGTAGGCAACAAGAAAAGTTGGCCCTACTTTTGTTGTTGGTATTGCTGTTGTTGTTGTTGTTGTCATTGTGTTTGTGCTTTTGATCGCCGTAAATGCCAATTGACATTAATGAGTTTTGTTTGCATAACCTTGGCTAAAATCAATGGCAGTCATGTGGATTAGTTAAATGTACTTCCCAAGGACTTTGGTGTGATTTAAGGATTAAAAGGCACGTAATAAGGGCTGGGCTCTAGTGAAAGTATTCTAATTCGAGAGGGATTGCAAATGATTTATGCATATACTACTTATTTGTTAAGTAGCATGTATTTATTATTTATATCCATAGAATCATAAATTTATTTGTCCGCTTAAAAAGACGTGCTTTAATATTAAAATACTACATGATTTTTAATATATATTTATACACGTTATAAGAAATATAATTATTCCCGGTACCCATACTGTACGTCCATTTTCTCTCCAGAAATCATGAGAAACGGTAATTCAGTAATAAGTCTGACTTTTGGTTACAGCTAAAAGATTATTAATTGCACCGAAGCGATCGATTTCTTAAAATTGTAGTAGGAATTGTAAATAAATCGTGTATAAATTATAAAAATTTCAATTTTTACACCAATATTACACCATATCCTTCTATATTCCGTATCCCTAACAGTCTAAGAAACACACAACAAAAAATCTTGTCATTACCAAAATAATTTGTAGGAAATGGTCCTTGCAGCTACCAAGTCAAATTATTCAAACGTCAAATTATGCAAAAAACATAATCAAAGTATATTTATTAATTGGTACGACGACTGCTTACCGACCTCTACATATAGCAAGCAGACTAACCCAGTTGGGAAAACTATTGCACGTCAAGCACCAGAAGCGACCCTGGCAAGGAATCTTTGGAAAATACATGAATATATATATAAGGATACTTGAGTTTAAATAAAATTCTGAAACCTTGGAAAGATTTTATTAAAAAGTTTTCCGCTTTACTTTGATTTTTCTTTATTAGTGTCCCGTCTCTTTTTTTTGCAAACAAATTTCCACTAAATTCAGTTATATGCTAAAGTCGTTTATGACTTGTTCCTTTCTAGTGGGTCCTTTTCTTTACACTCTAGACTTGCGCCCGTACAACTTTATTTGCTTATGAGGCCTGAGAGAAAATCTAATTCCTCAAAGGAAGCAACGAAAGCACAGTAATGGCAACAAAAATCTTAAATAATTTCCATCGCATTATTTGCACGAATTTATGCAAATTTTGTTGTGCTTCCACGACACGCACACGCTTGTACAAATTATATAAAAATGCTGGGAACTTTTCATGTCGCCGTCAGCTTGAAATTCATCATTAAAATTCTACAAAAATATGTATAGAAGTATACATATATACAGAGTATTCATAAGCGAAAGCTCACAGATAGAGCGAAATGTGTTCATAATGTCATACTATTACAGAAAAAACAACTCAAGCACTATATATTCAGATTAAAATGTACATATTTGGTATATATGTACATATGTATGTATTTAGATGGAACTCATAGTAAAAATTACCCAATATATCTATGTATACATATTTATATACATACTTCGTTCTTGGGCCTTAGGCTTCTGTTTTAAATAAAATCAACTTTAAAAGCAATTTCCATTCAGACGAAAATTGCTAAAGCGCTGCTCGCTTCTTACCATTTTTACTCGCGTTTTATTTTGTTAGCGTTTAGCTCTCCTTTTCCCTGATTTTCCAAATATCTTATACATATATGTATTTATTCCTCATCTGCCTGTATTTGCTTATCTCAGTCGCTGACTTGGGAGAATGCGAAACGAAGAGCTCGGCACTTAAACCTCGCAAAGGTAATAAAGGAGGAGAAGTCAGAATCCGTTGGTTTCGTTATACGAGTCGCTTTCCCTTTTCCATTTCCATAGGTCGATACGAACAGCTATCAATACATGCGATAATAAACGATTTACGACCTTTCTTCGGCGAGTTTCGGTCAATGCAGAGAATTGTTTAGAGCCATTTTGTGACAAAGTTTTAATTAGAGGCAAGGTTTTAATTACACATGTAACATTTCAGAAATATCCAAACTTTCCGGCAATTCACTAAGTTTAATTATACTAGTAATGATATTTATTCATAACTTTCTGATTTTACATACAAATATACTTTATTATTTGTATCCGTTTTTTAAGAACTGGCCCGATAGGCCTTAGGTAGTAACCCATGTAGAGATTTCTTACATTTGCGCCCCATCCGTATTCTTACTTTGTTTATTCTTGAGACATCTATTTTTGCAAATCCAAACGGATTCTCTGACGGCTTAACTAACCCAACTGACAAGCCGCAGCTGGTAGCTACCAAACACTCAAACACACACGAGTAAGACTTTCGGTTTGAACCACTCATTAGTTGGCCAACAGCTACATGCGAAAGTGCTGGCCGAGAGCCTCGAAATTTATGCAGCCAAAACTGTTTGTTTGTCTGTTGAGCGTGGCCTGCGCATAAATTTTGGGCAGAGAGAACCGAAGGCTCCTTTTTCCCCGACCATAAACATTTTGCAATTTCATTTCGTATCCACGAAATATACTCACATTCTCACTAGGTCTCGGAAAAAATTTAATTATGCGCACGCAACAAATTTGTTTTCCCTTCCTCAGCTATTTCCCAATTTTCCTCGGTATTTTTCTTCGCTGGTTGTCTCCGTTCCGTTTTGTTTTTCCCCCATTTGGCTTTGGCGATTTTTATTGCGTTTCTGCCATTTGGCGGGCGATCTTTTAATGGCTTTTATGCGGTACGTCAACCCTTTTTGCCAGGGTTTCCTAAGCCCTTTTTAATGCTCTGTGGCCTTCGTTCTAAGCCGCTACACTTGGCTTTTATAATATGGCCCGTCGACGGAGAGGTGTTGAGTTTGCTGTCCTCAACCAATTGGGTTAATTGAATTTCCAGTCGAGCCATGCAGTTGATGTCTTTCAGGACTCTTCCTTTACCTTCTTCCTGGCCCTTCTCAATTTGCTGTCCTAGAACTTCTTCGGCTTACTTCAGAAATGGCTTACTGCGACAATCTGTCTGTCAACTAATTTCATTTAGCTCTCATGCGTGTGGGTTTTTGCAGTTGGCTTTGGGCCATCTCCTCCGGATTAGGGTACACAGGACATATGGGACAGTTTTCGTTCCTGCATTGAGGTTCTTTGAGCGTAACGAAATGTTTTCTATTGCAGTATTTTAAGAGTTGTCCGAAACATTCCCTTGAAGACAATATCAGACTAAGTTCTTTGCATACCACTTTTCGGTAGTGTCGAAACTTAAACTTTCTATCTGTATCTCTGGAATGCTTACTTTAAACAATTTATACTTATATAAATGAATCATCACTATCATCATCAAATAAAAAGCAAATATGTATGAAAACATCCGTGGAAATAGATTTTGCTCCCAATAAACTTCTCAGAAAACACACGAACTGCCCGTTCCGGTTTCTAATTGAAATACAGTAAAACTATGTGTAAAACTTGTTGATCAACGTTTTGGGCCCCTCTAAAAAATAAGCTGGGCCGAATGCAATGAAAGCTGTTGGCCAAAAGTGTGCCCTCATGTGCTCTGCCGTGTGTGTGAACGGACGGGCTAAATTGTTTTTGGACCAGACGTAAGCGCATTAGAGCCCAAAAAAAAGCAGCTAGCAGCGAAAATTGAAACAAATGGCGAACTTTGCCAAGTGCGACCCTTAAAGCGTAAGGGCGTGCCCGTTAAACACGCAAAGTTTGCCACTGCAGTTTGCAGTTTGGCGTTACCAGAGAACGCGTTTGGGCCACATGCACGACTGTGTCCAGTTGGCTCATTTACATTGAAGCTGGCGTGACTGACGGACGGAACCGTGGCCCATTTCCTGCCAACGTGTGGCGACTTTTAATTTGGCCGCGAAAACCTCGACCTTCGGGCTCTTAAATAGGCAGGCCATAATCACGTTGAATGGCTTTAATGAGTTAATTTGCAGGCGATAATAAATGGTCAAGAGTGTTTGTGGGGTGGATCTGATTCCGCCAGCCGGAGCGGAGAGATTGTGGCTGGGAGAAAACCTCAAGGGTTTTCCCAGCGACGGTGGCCCTAATGAATTTCGTTTACTGGTTCGTACTTTCGGAGAAAATCAGCACGCAAGTCGCATGGCAGCTAGCCAAGTGGAAGAGTCGGGAAATGCGGAGTGATACTTTACAGAGGTCCTCCAAGGATGCGGATACGGATGCAGAGATGCCTTGCCGACCGCATTTTCAGATTACAAAGTGTGTGACAAGTTTATGACTTTTTGGCGGCGCCCTGGCTTAGTCTTCCGCCTTGCTGCTGGGAGCTGGAGATAATATTCTCCGCCTATTCAACTCGTATGTCATGAGCCGACGCCCCATTAATATTTTTCCAGCTCGACTTGCTTCCTGCGGTTAACCCGGCATTTTAATGAGTTCATTGAACTCGCATGCGTGACTTTAATTATGCTGTGGAAACCACTCAGTCAAGGCCTTGACAGGTTTAATTATGGCTCTGAGATGGCTTACACTCTGAAAACGTTTCACCAAAGTTCACAATGAAATTGGAGCAAGTTTCGCATGGATAAGAGGAAATTTTTTGTGGAGAAAACTGAACTACAATTGAAGGTCCTTTAAGAGAGATCCCCTAGTTAGTCACACTTGTTATGCCCACGGTACAAGCCATATCCATACGGATAGGGCCTTACTCGGGCTCATTCCATTGCCGTTAAATAACTTTATTTTGCCTTGGCCTCGCATTTCCCATTTGCATCTCACATATCTCTTTCAAGTTCGCACACATAAGCCAACCCGACTAGGAAATCCCTTTTCGGCACTTGCCCGGGCCAAGTGTCACACTTTCGAGCCAGCCAAGTTTCCCATTTAACCCTTTACTTTCGGCTAGCACGTTCTTCGGGGGCCTCCCTTGTCAGCCAGAAATGAATTTTCCAGGGCTCCAGAGGGAGTGGAAAAAACAGACAAAGGAAAAGTGAAATTGGGAAAGGCCAAGCCGTTGCCTGTGATATTTTAAAGACTTCCTCCACCAATTCCCAGCTTCTTTTCTCCAATTTACGTATTCATTCATTGCCGGGTTCTCCGTAGGCCTGTGCCTAGTCCTGATTTTGGTTCTGGTCCTGGTCCCCACCGTTGTTTCTTGCGTAATTGTCGGAAAATGGCGCCCCAACTCGGCTTGACTTTCCTTCGTGCCGTCTTTGATTCTGGTCTTTGTTTACAGTTTGGTGAAATTAAATTGTTTGCCTTCATGCTTTCCCCAGTCTTATCCTGCTGCTCTGCATCGCGTCCTGTGTTGGATTTAATGCTAAGGATTGCAATTTTGATTCCGTGAAAGTTTTTAATTAAAGGCATTTATTTGCCGATGTTAATTTGTGTTGACTTGCAAAGCAGCATTAGCATCGTAGCGTCCTCAACCCTTCGGGGGGCCCCCGCTAATTAGGCGCATTTAATGACATCGTCAGCGCGAAGTCCGCTCCCATCCTCTTTCTGCAGGCTGCTCAAGTCGTGTCCTGGAAATTGCTGACCACCAGGGGCGGGCTGGCTAGCAAGGTGGCCGAAGTTAACCAACTTCCGCGAACACGGATCTCACAAGGCACGAACAGCCAACGTCAGAAGCATAATGGTGAGTACTACAAAAACTGAAGAAGGGTTAATGCATTGCATCTTGCATACATTAAGTAAAGTAATGTTTTGAGAATCAGTAAGGTAACCAGTTTTCACTACAGTGCATTTTTTAATGAAACACAATATCCCTTTAGATAGTGAGCAAATTATGTCCAGCCAATATCAATATCCCATCCATTAAAATATATAAAGCCTTAATATTTCTTTTAGAATAATTTTTAAGGCTTGTTCTGAATTGGCTTACAAGCTAAATATACGGCCTGTACTTAATTATAAGTCAGCCATTCTTTCTACTATTATTTTGCCCTAAACTGTTTTTATACCTATGTGCAATTAGAAGTCTGCTGGATGCCTGGCACCTGCCCAGACTGCATAAATCACGGCCTGGACTCCATTAATTTGTTGCTTGGCTTCGACCCTAATTTTGTTGAATGCTTGTAATTGGTTCAGGCGGCAGACCGCAAGTATAGAACCTTGCTCTGTGGTAATTTTCAGCCATTATCAAGGCTCGGTCTATCAATGCATGATTAGGATCGCCAAACAGTGTCTCAGAAATTAAGTTGTTGTTGGCCGCGGCTCTGCAAATCATTGAGCTTTGGAAAAAGTTACTTTTACCCTAAGAATTGCCAACGATTTAATTAACCAAAGCGGATATAAAGACAATATTTGCACTTTAAAGCAAATATTATCTTTTAATTTCGAAACAAAGCTTTAGTCCTGAATACAGAAGCAATCAACTCTTTAATGAATGCACTTCTCAGAAATCATTAACATTAAATGCATATTTCAGTCAATTACGGCAATTGCATTAAGTGTAATTTAAATGCATGTACATAAGTTAACTTTTCGCTGCGACCGAAATGCTCGTCAATTGTCCGCCGCATTACGCATACGCCACCGGCATTTAGGAGTCATTATTACTCAACGTCCATCGCTCAACCACAACCACGAGCATAATTATGTATTTATATACGTATAGGTGTGCATGTGGCACTCAGACAAGCACATGGATTTTCAATTTCCATCGCACATTGAGCCATTTGCACACTTTCAGGCCGGGGCATATTCAATCATAAATTTATTTAGATCTAATTTCTGAATGGCTTTATTATATGGTCAATTAGTTGCTGTAATTAGAAGCACTCGCTAGGATAATAGCTCCAAGGATGTGGCTGAAATGTTTCCTAAAAGGCAGGTTACCTTTGCGCCCCGTCGCATAGCCCCATAAATTAGCCAGGCTAAAACAAATATCCCATTTAACAGCAATTGCATTCACACAACAAACGGCATCGTTTGTCATTGCTTAAAACAAATTCGCAATAAATTGCAATATTCGTGGATGGGTGTGTCTAAGCTGTTGCTGTAAATGCTAAGCTAGTGGCAATTCTTTTTACTTTTCAATTCGCTCGGGGGTGTTGCCGGGGGCGTGAGCAAGTGGGCGTGGCAAGGCATTAAATCATATTTGACAAGACAAATTAGCAAGGGGTGCCGGCAAAAAGTTTGCCTTTCGGAGGCACAAATGTGCAAAGACAAAGAGCTGCAGCAGCTCCTATGGTGCCATGGAATATCCTTTTGAACTTCCAACACATTCGAATTTTCAACTAAGACTCCATTAGAATTCCGCGGCGCTGTTTTTCTTTTGCTTGCCTGCCTGTGTCTTTTGTCTGTTTACAGCGTGATTTTATTTTTAAAAATTTTGTTTTGCTTCCGTTCCATTTTCCTCGGCTTTCCCTCCCCTCTCCCGACCCGTCCTCTGTTGACTGTTTACGCATTCATGTGTGTATGGGAGTACGTGTGCGTCCCCCGCTTTCCATTTTTCAATTCCATTCAGCTCGCCTTAATATGGCATTAAAGCAGATTGCACTGGGTGTGCGCCTGTGTGTGAGCGAAGTAAACAAATGTGCTCGCAATACAATGCCGGGCAGCGAATTAGATGCAGTCGAGTGTCGAATATGAAACGCATATCTGGGTCAACAAAATAGCGAACCATTTCGATGTATCGTCCCCTCGGTTGTCTAAAGTCCACATTTTAGTGGGAAACAGCACGGCAACAAAAGCATATATCTGTGGCAGATGAAATATAAGCCATCATCAAAGTGCCATGGAGTCCATTGCTTTGCAATCAAAAACAGACAGTAAAATGATAATAGAAGAATATGGGGAACTGAAATATTTTCTTTAGTGCGACTTTAAAACTAGACAAAGATTTGAGATCTGAAGATTTGTATAGTTCTTGTTTCGAACGCCAAATAATTTCTACTGTCACAAGACTAAAAAAAACTACACATTTTAAATATAAAGTTTTGGTTGAAAAATTCCCGAATTGGTTCAACATCCTTTTTTCAAATATTAGGATACTTGAATCGGAAAATTCCTAGGAAAGTGCTGGTAGGAACTTGTTAAGCAACACCCATTGCTGTTATCTAAACATCAATGTTGTGCCTGTGGGTAACGGATAGAATGTCTACACCCAATTTAAAAGCTTAAAAAATGTATACTACACTTTGAGATTTACTTCAAGCTTCTATTTCCAAAACAAGATCGAAATGTACTTCCAAAAATTGAAATTATTTATATTTTTAGTTAAGCTATGTTTATATTATTTAGTTAAGCTATGTTATTATATTACTTTTCCTTTGAAATAACTGAATATAGAAAATTATATTCCAGAAGCAAAATCGAATGAAATACGGTATTCAAATAATTATTAATCCTTATTTGAATAGTTCCTAAATAGCATAATTCAAGAGAAAATCGAAACGAATAAATCATCAAGTTTTAAATTAACCACACTAAAATAAATAGCCATAAATAAACGAGAGGCAAAAACATTTTGTGTGCTCTGCATGTATGCGGCTTTGAAAAAAAAAAACAAAAATCGGATAAATATCCAATTCATTAAAAGCGAAATAAACATTTAAAATTATGGTGTTTCCCGCAAAACCCCTGCACTTTGCCCAGTTATGCTGCCCAAAAACACAAATAAATGTTAAAGCAAACAAAAAGTGGTGGCATAAATGCTAAAATGCCAGGAGAAGGCAAACCAAATGTTTTGGCAGCTTATAAAAAATTTAATAAACGATTTTCAGTTGATTCTCAGTCCCGAAAAGGGACCAGGAAGGACTTAAAGTCCCTGAGAAATAATTACTGCATTTTCGCAGAAGAAAAGAAGTATAAAAACCAGAAGGAATTAACATAATTTTTTGGAAAGCCGCTTAGGTCAAATGAAAAGCAGTCACGCTGAATGAAGGAAGGTTCAAAAAGGGCCACGCCCATCATTTCATTAGCTGGCATTCCTGATTTAAATAACGAGTTCCTTTTAAAATAACCCCGAATTGGGGACGGGGATTTGCGTTTTCCTGGATAAGCCGAGCATAAAATGCAACCTTTAAAATAAAA
>VNJV01006904.1:0-12915 GCA_008042635.1 Drosophila nikananu
AGAGGTCGTGGTCAGAATAGACACAACGACAACAACAATGGAAATATGGAAATAATTCGGGAAACTCTCAGCAGCCCTCAGATACGCAGGCATAGACAAAACTAACCTTTATTCAATCAATCTCAGTATAAATATATTCATTTCATTTAAGCATGTGACAACAGGGAAAAAATTAATTTTCTTCGTCAACACGGGCGCAGACATTTCAATTCTTAAAGAAGAAGGCAATTCCCTGTGAATCCTCTATCCAATAATTCCTTTGACTCCACTTCCTTACCGAGACCTGTGTAAGTCTTAAAACGGCCTCCCCTAAAGCCAGGCGTGTTACGCGACCCGTGCCCGCTAGCTCCGAACGAAGCCTTATCAGGGCCGGGCAATCCTGGGTCGTAAGATGCCTTGCCGCGGCTTTGGGGTGAAGCCGCGGTCGACCTTCTTCAATGCCCCAAACTCCCTCCGGCCCGCTGCGCTTGCCAGGTCGAGCAACGCAGGCGATTATGATATGTATATGATAATCCACATATAGGTGTGGCTCAGTTGAGCACCACTGAAGCCAACCCACAGCTCACACACCAAAAGAGGCGTGCTAGGGCACACAGGGCCCGCTTCATTCTAAGCAAGGTTGCGAAGAATGAGGCTGAGGGCAAGGTGGACCCGAGAGACGCCGCAGATAAAGCGAAATTCGTTGCAGAGATTGCAGAATTCGAAGCCTACCAAAAGGCTAACCCCGAGGCGTTCCAACCCCCGAAAGCAAAGCGTTAACGATCACAGGATGAGAGCGTTAGCGCACTAAGAGGGCCAAGGACGCCCAGGGGAAAGCAAAAGCTACATCCTTCGTCAAGAAGACGAAGAAGTTCAACGAGGTGGCCATAGACGGTCTGGCTATGGCGCTGGTTGATGAGCTCAATGACGACGGGCGCCTGCTGGCAGAGAAGTGGGGGGAGATAAAATCCAAGTTGGTGACCCCCCCTTCTTCGACTCTTCGGACGTGGTGAGAGGGCACCGAGTAATCAGGTGCGACGACGGTTTTTCGAGGAGCTTCCTGGAAGAATGTGTGGCCAAGATCGGCGACACGTGGAACGGCCTAAGGTTGGTCCACGCCAGGGAGATTCCGAGGAGACCCAGAGCTCGCATCTGGTTACCACTGGGGCAAACTGACCATGCCAGGGTGCTCCAATGTCTGAGAGGACAAAACCCAGACGTCCATACAGAGGACTGGGCCATCCTGAAGGCAGAGAAGGAAATGAAGACGAGCCAGCCATTCCTTCTACTAATAAACCAGCGTTGCCTGCCGCAGCTGGTAAAGAATGACTACAAAATCCAGTACGGCATCAGGAAGGCCAAGATCAAGGTCTTCCTTGCCGAACCGGATGAGCGACTGAAAGAGGTGGACGACACAAATAAGTTGTTGGATGACCTGATCATCGACGACAAGTCACCCAACTCCACACCGACGAACACCAATGCCGAGAGTAGTGCAAATTAACCTGAAGCGCAGCATGCACGCTTCGGCTAATTTGTCTATCCTTCCAAGGGAGAAGGATATCGACATTGCGGTACTCCAAGAACCATGGACCAGGAACGAGCAAGATTCGGGTCTGACACTACCAGGATACACACTACTGTACACAAACTGCACAGGTAGACCGAGAGCATGTATAGTAATAAAGAATAATTTTAATGCTTTTCTCTGTTCTAATCTCAGTACATCGGATCTAGCAGTTGCCAGATTCGTGACAACGGATGGGACAGGAGTGCTAATCTCCTCGGCATACATGGCCCATGACGAACCGGCTCCGCCAGAACCGGTGGTCAAGCTGATGCAACGGGCCGAAGACACGAAGACAACCCTGGTGATCGGGTGCGACGCGAACGCAAGACACACCCTCTGGGGAAGTTCCGAAACCAATGATAGAGGAAATACAAAAACCTTTATAGTTCCGAGCACGGAGGTCTTTCACAAAAACAATACAAAAAAGCAGTATACGAGGCCAAGAAGGAATCTTGCAGAAATTACTGTAAAGCTTTGGAAGATATAAAGGACACGGCAAGGCTAAGTAAAATCCTTGCTAAAGGGCACACAAGCCCATCCTTAATTAACAAACCTGACAGTACGTCAACATCGTTAGTCCTGGAATACCTAGAGGTACTTGTAGACACGCACTTTTCAGGGAATGTACGAGTAAACTCGGACTCCGGGAGACCTAGAACCGAACAGAATTTTACGACAACTAGAGACACTATGACCATTGAAAAGATACAATGGGCGATAAACTCCTTCGACTCCCCGACGGTGGCTTAAAGCCATCTATGAAGCAAGCATTAATCTGAGCCACATACCGCTCCTATGGAGGAAGGCTAAAGTGGTATTTATACCAAAGCCTGGCAGGAGGGGTCACATCCTAGCAAAGGATTATAGACCAATCAGCCTAACATCCTTCATCCTGAAGACGATGGAAAGGCTAATGGATATACACATAAAAGATAAGGCGGAGGGAGATCACTTGTCGGATGCTCAACACGCATACCGAAAAGGTCGATCGATCGAGACAGCACTGCATAAAGTGGTGAGTCACGTCGAGAAAGCTCTGAACTACAAAGAATACACGATGGCCGCCTTCTTAGATATAGAAGGTGCGTTCAATAATGTGAACGCCGAACCCATCCTGGGCTCCCTCAGCTCGATAGGCGTTGAGAGATGCATCAGAGAATGGATAGGTGCTATGCTCACGAGTACGACGATAGTTGCCGAACTGGGTGGCACTCACCTCACGCGAAGAGTGAAGAGAGGCACACCCCAGGGCGGAGTATTATCGCCGCTTCTCTGGCTAATCAACATGAACCAAATATTGAAAGAACTCAATTGTACTGGAGTACGGGCAGTAGCATACGCCGATGACGTAGTGCTACTAGTATCAGGTCCTTTCCCGGACGTCATAAGCGACATTATGTCGGGTGCTCTGGACAGACTAAACAACTGGGCGAAATCCTGCGGACTTGGGATTAACCCTACTAAAACAGAACTTATGCTATTTACAAGGAGATCAAAGATCCCAAGTTATAACATGCCTAAAATAGATGGCAAAGAGCTAAAACTTTCTGAGCAGGCGAAGTATCTGGGAGTTATACTAAACCCAAAGCTCTCATGGAAACGAAACATCGAAGAGAGAGTAAAGAAGGCAAGTATTGCCTTCTACTTCTGTAGAAAGATGTTTTGGGAAAAACTGGGACTACACCCAAAGACCATAATATGGCTCTACACAGCAGTAGTTAGACCAATATTAACATACGGGTCCTATTTATCAAGGATGCGGCGGCGCAGAGTGCGGTAAGACTAAAAGCAAGCAATTGCTGGAGGGATCGCTGCATAGGACACCGCACTATCCTTGATGGGCTCACGGCGTTAATAGACGAAAACATGGACTACATGACAACTGAAATTAGATTCGGCAACAGCTATACGACCTCCTACCCGACAAGGGAGGAATGGACTAGAGGCAGAGTAACCGAACAAGATGAGGTTTCGCTCTTCACCGATGGCTCCAAGATGAGCTGTGGTGTGGGGGCTGGGATCTTCGCTGAGAGCTGGGGGATTGAATCGACTTTCAGCCTCCCAGCATCAGCGACGGTCTTTCAGGCTGAGGTACTCGCTGTATTGGAGGCAGCCAGACAATCCAATCAGCGAGGCCTTAGGAATACCAAAGTGAGGATCTACTCGGATAGCCAAGCGGCTAAAAAAGCTCTAGCAGCAGTTAAGACAAACTCACAGTTAGTGTCGAAGTGTAAAAGAGCTTTAAACGAGCTTGCTGAACACAACCACGTTAGAATAACCTGGGTGCCGGGACACATCGACATACCTGGAAATGAAAAGGCAGATGAGCAAGCCCGCAAGGGCTCAGCCGAGCGTAGCAACATTAAAAATTCACTAATATCGCTGAACGCGGTACAGTCTAAGATCCACGACTTTTTCAAAGGTCAGGCCACCAAAGAATGGTGAGGGACGAGTCAAAACAGAAGATCGAGGCTATGTTGGCCGAACTTCGACAGTAAACGCACTGAAGAACTAATATCACATAGTAAAAAGGATATCAGTAGGATCACAGCTGTCTCCACCGGTCATTGGGCGATAGGATCGCATGAAGATGGGGCTGCCCTATAATACAAGCTACAGAAGCTGCAAAGAACAAGCAGAACAGGAGACACCAGACCACCTGCTCTGTCACTGTCCAGCTTTGAACAACAGGAGAATGCGTAATGCGTGCCTTCCAGCTGGAATCGCTGGGAGAAGTAGGGAAGCGTAAGTTTGCAGCTATCCTTGGATTCGGATTCGGATTGATGCTGAGCTTGACCAGCTACAATCAGGAAACAGAGGGTGAGGATCAAAACGGAGCACAGCTTTAATTAGGAGTTTCGAGGAGAGCCTCCCCACTTTAACCTACCTACCTACTTCAATAGTATACAAGATTAAAATAAAATTAATATCTAAGGAATTAGCTAAGAATCTAAAGGTTCAACATCAATTGAGAAACAGACAGACAAAATTTATAATTCCACACAATTTTCATATAGTAGATCAGCAATTTCCAATACAGTGTGATGGAATAATAGGTATTGATTTTATTAAAAAATTCAATTGCCAATTGCCTTTCAAACCTACAGAATATTGGTTTATTATTAGACCTAATAATTTAAATTGTCCGATTTATGTTCCCATATCTTATAACTCTGGTAGTAACAAAATATTATTACCCGCGAGATCGCAAGTTGTCCGAAAAATCAATATAAATTCAATTGAACATACAAATATATTGATCCCAAACCAAGAAATTCAAACAGGTATTTATGTTGCCAATACCATTTCAACATCAAAGAATGTTTCTGTCCGAATATTGAACACAAAAAATACAGATCAATTAATAGATTTAAATAACTTAAAATATGAACCACTTTCGAACTATAATGTAGTTCAAACTAATGAAGAAACAAGAGAACAAACTGTCATGTCCCAATTGTCAAAGAATTTCCCCGCACATTTTTAATCACAATTTCAAAAACTATGCAGTAAATATACGGATGTATTTGGTCTGACAACAGAACCAGTATCGGCAAACAATTTTTATAAACAGAAACTGAGATTGAACGATGACGAAGCAGTCTATATACAAAATTACAGAAATCCTCATAGTCAAAAAGACGAAATACAGGTTCAGGTACAAAACTTAATTGATAATAAAATAGTAATCGACTATCGTCAAATTAATAAAAAACTGTTGTCGGATAAATTTCCGTTACCCAGAATTGATGATATTTTAGATCAACTAGGTAGAGCAAAATATTTTTCATGCCTAGACTTAATGTCAGGTTTTCATCAAATTGAACTCAAAGAAAGTTCAAGGGATGTAACGTCTTTTTCAACGAGCAATGGCTCATATCGCTTCACGCGATTACCATTCGACTTAAAAATAGAGCCAAATTCATTCCAGATGATAATGACTATAGCATTATCCGGATTAGGACCTTCTCAAGCTTTCCTTTACATGGATGATCTAATAGTCATAGGTTGTTCCGAAAAACATATGCTTAAAAACTTAACTGATGTTTTTGAGAAATGTAGGACATACAATCTTAAATTACATCCTGCACACAAATGCACAGATAAAGGAATCTTGCCAGACGACAAAAAATACGACGTCATCAAGAATTATCCAGTCCCACATGATGCGGACAGCGCTAGAAGATTCATTGCTTTTTGCAACTATTATAGACGTTTTATCCAAAATTTCGCCAAATATTCTCGTCACATAACAAGATTATGTAAGAAAGATGTCAAATTCGAATGGTCAACTGATTGCCAGAATGCCTTCGAACATCTTAAATCGGCACTAATGAATCCAAATTTATTACAATACCCAGATTTCAGCAAAGAATTTTGCATAATAACGGATGCAAGTAAGCAAGCATTTTGAGCAGTTTTAACTCAAAACAAAAATGGACTCCAACTTTCAGTTGCGTATGCATCAAGAGCGTTTACTAAGGGCGAAAGTAATAAAAGCACAACAGAACAAGAATTGGCAGCAATTCATTGGGCAATAACTTACTTCAGACCATACGTTTATGGTAGACATTTCACTGTCAAAACCGATCACAGACCTCTCACATATCTGTTCTCTATGATAAATCCAAGGTAGAAGCTAACGCAATGAGACTTGAACTTGAGGAATATAACTTTACAGTAGAATATCTGAAGGGCAAAGATAACTATGTAGCTGATGCGTTATCAAGAATAACCATCAAAGAACTCCAAGAAACGACAAGAAATATTAAGGAAGTCACTACAAGATATCAAAGTAGACAAGAATCCTGCCCAGGAGATAAAAAAATAGAATTGCCTAAGCAATCTATAGAAAAAGCTTCAAACCCCAACGTATATGAAGTCATCAAAAATGACGAAGTACGTAAGGTAGTGACCTTTCTTTAAACATGGTAAGAAAATGATTGCAAGATATAATGTTAGCGATTTATATACTAATGGAATCCTCGACGTAGGTCAATTCTTCCAAAGGCTTGAAATTCAAGCCTGTATAAATGAAATCAGCCAACTCAAAGTGGCGCCGTGGGAAAATATGTTTGAACATGTTTCAATTGATAATTTCAAACTAATGGGCAATAAAACATAAAATTCATTGAGAGAAGCGCTACTCAACCCGGTGACCCTAATAGAAAAAGTAAAAGAAAAGCGCAAATACTTTCGCTAAAGCTATTTTTGAATCTTTTGTTCTAAAGTACGGTCCAATGAAGACGTTCATTACGGACATGGGAACAGAATATAAGAATTCAGTTATAAATGAATTGTGCAAATATCTTAAAATAAAAAATATAACATCAACTGCACACCATCACCAGACAGTTGGAACAGTCGAAAGAAGTCACAGAACTTTCAATGAATATATCGGTTCATACATATCGGTTGATAAAACTGATTGGGCCTTATGGTTTCAATATTTCGTATGCTGTTTTAACAAAACCCCATCACATATGAACTTAAAAAACGAAACAGGTCATAAGTTAGAATATAAATATACAGGTCCGTATAAAGTAACGGAAATAGGAAAAAATAATAACGTTATAATAACGAATAACCAAAATAATAAACAAAAAGTACATAAAGATAGATTAAAAATGTTTATTTCCTAATATATATACATTTATTATTTAATTTTAATCAATTAATTTTCAAATATTAAAAAAAAAAAATAATAAATAAAATAAAATAATAACAATAATAATATAAATAACAAAAAACCTAACAAAAATGTTATACCCTAGAACCTACATTTTAATTTAAAAAACTTTTTTAATAATAACAAATAAAAACAAAAATATATAATAACACAGTGTAACAGTGATTTTGAACTTTTGAAGTGACCTAGTAGAGATCGTTAAGCAGGTCGAGTATAACACAAAATCATGTTTGAAATTCTTCTAACACCCTCAAAATCTTAAGTTATGGTAAAAAACGGTTTTTCTGCATTTTTTCTCTTTGGAAAATTCCTGCTCGAAAAGTTGTTGACCAATTTGAAAAAATCTTGCACTTTTTTATAGCTTAATAAAGTAGCTAACAGGAAAAAAATAACTTATTTTTTGTTTCGAATGAGAAAGACAAAATTTTCGCTTCCAAAGATGCACCTCTCACTTTTTTTCGTGTTTTTTCGACTTTGATGCCATTTTTTTTTAACAAATCACCAATATTTCTCAATGATGCGCACTTATTGGGGTTGCCTAGTCAAATACGAATAAAACAAGACCATAAAATATAAGACCATAAAAAAATAACGAAAATTGATGAAGTTGTGACGGTTTTTCCCCCTCAAAAAAAAATAATTTTTTACAGCGCTCTGTAAAATGTAAAATGTAAAATGTGTAAAGGGAGCGAATGAGGACAATTAATGGGTAATTCAGAGTTTAAACAACAAATTGACATTCTGGAATATATTTTTAATAATACTATTTTTCCCACGCCGAGAAGTTCGATTGGCGCGTCACCTTTACATAAATGAATTATTAATTAAAATAAATAACATAGAATAAATTAACAATTTACTTTGAATGGAGCGGGACCTTCCCTGCTCCTTTAAATAAGCAAAACCAAACCAAACGTTTTTATCATTTTCAATTATTATATGGCGACACAGACGATATAACATAATAAAGGATAAACTGGATCATAATTTTCCTATTTTATTTTATTTATTTATTTATTTTATTTCCTATTGCAGATTTCTAGCAGGTAAAAGGACAATTATGGAAGTTGAATTCAGATAATTAGGAAAAAGGTTTTTTTTTACGAGAATTTCTAAGGAAAATTCTTAAATTTTGTTTTCATGACTGACTAGTTTTCCAACGACGAAGATCGATCTTCCGATGGTGTAGTCTGTAAAAGAAGTCGAGAAGTCGTATATATAATTATTTAGCTTTTGAAGTATGTATAATTATAATAATGATCGTAAGTTAAACTAAGCTTCACGCTGAAAATTTCATCTTATTATCTGGAGACCAACTTAGGCCGCTACTAGAATATTTCCGTCTTTGTTTACATTTTTAAACTTTCGCAGGCGCTTAAATCAGCAACTCGTAAAAACAAACCATGTATTTAAAGAAATAATTGGAATCCTTTGATGACGAAAATCCTGGTCAGTTAAGGATTAGTAAACAGCCAATGAGGCTAACAGAAATCTACCACAGGCGTACAGGCGGCGGCAAAGAGAGCTTCCCAATTGCTGGCAGCGAGAAGACACAAAGAGGTTAAATCTGCTCCGAAGCGGCAGTTCCTCCGTACAAAATTTAATGACCGGCTACAGGCCGCAGACGCTCATCCTCCTTGCAACGTGATCCGTGCTAAAATTATCTTAGCGGCTCCCTGGGGTTCCCTCGAGGAGGCAACTTCGACGAGGATCCCCACCAATTTATTAACCCTGCTCCCTTGTGCAGCCACAACAATGGCGATTATGATAACGGATATACCTCTTTCCACAATCTGTGAATAATTTACATTAATATCACTTTCTTAAACTGCCAAGTAATATATTTTACTTTTGGCTTTGTGTTTTGCACAGGAGAATTCTTCCGAAATTGATCCAATAAATTTTTTCCTCTTTAGTTCTTATTAGGCCGTCAGCCAGCGGGCGGACAGGGGGACTAACGGGTGAGAAATCATCTGCCGTAACTGTTCGCACCGTTGGAAGTGCGACTATACTCTCCCCGTGAGGGCGGCTGGAAGCAGGTCCCAGTAGGTCATGTCTCTGCTGAGGATGCTGACGAATGGTAGTCGGGCGGGGAGAAGAAAACTCTTACCCAAAAAATTACCCCAATCTAAGGTGGATCCTCATCAGAGGTGCAACCACCGCAGCCGAAGCGATCCAGGGTGCAGCCCCAGCGGTCCTTCGCCGAGGTGACCAAGGGCAAGATCCTGATTGGAGTGGTGGATGAGGGCTCCAGTGACGGACAGATCCCGAGGGACCAATGGCGCTGAATCGTTGGTGAGCTGCACAACAGGTTCGTGCAGGAGCTGTTGGAGTCGGGAGGTGCACTGCCTCGATGCGAGGATGCCGGATGGCACCAGGGTGGCGTGAAGGTGATCGCGTGCGAGGACACGGCCTTCGTCACATTCTACAAGCGGGCGATCGCAGGACTGGGTGAGGTGTACCCTGGTGGGAAGCTCGTCGCTGTCGACTGGGACAAGATCCCCAGCAAGCCGAGAGCCAGGGCGTGGCTGTCCCACAAGCCGGCGGAACCGGAGAAGATACTCAAGCTCCTGCAGCAGAGTAACCCCGACCTTCCCTCCTCTGATTGGCGAGTCGCCAAGGTCGAGGAGGCCGTTGGTCCAAGGCGCCAGGTTGTCCTAACTCTAAATGAAGGGGCAGTCGAGGTGCTGAGGAAAAACGGGGGGCTTCTCCGGTACGGCTTTGATAGCGTGGCCGTGCGCGTGTATAAGGCCGACGCCAAGACGGGCCCAAAAGAGAAGATCCCTGACCTGGAGGGATCTCAGATTGAGGAGGCGCCAGAGTTGTCCGACGAGGAGGACATTCTGGAGGGATACTTCTCCGAGGAGAGCGAACTGGCGAGGGGCCTTCGCGACGTTGGAATGTCCGAGGAGGAGGATGGGCTGGACGAGCCGACCTCGGACGCCGATGTAACTGTGGTGGAGGAATGTCTCTGACGTTTCTGCAGATAAACCTCCACCACAGTAAAGCAGCTTCCGCTGCCCTTCTCGTACACCTTGCAGAAGGTGGCACCGACGCTGTCCACATCCAGGAGCCCTTGGTCTGTGGCGACAGAATCCAAGGGTTGAGGGCAGCGGACTATAGGCTCTACGCAGTCCCCACAACAGGTAAATCGCGAGCCTGCATACTCGCAAAGAAAGACTTAACTCTTTTTATGCTACCCAATTTCAGCAATAAAGATATAGTTACAGCATGCCTAGAGGGACCTCGTGGATCCCTCCGTATTGCTCCGCCTACCTGGGGCACGACCAAGACCCCATCCCCCCAACCCTGAAGCAAGTCACCGAGGACAGCAGAAAGCTGGGCCTGGACTCCATCGTCGGGTGCGACGCGAATGCCCATCACCATCAGTGGGGCAAAGATAGGGGTGAGTCTCTTTTTGATTTTATCCTTTCATCTAATTTACTGGTGGCTAATTCGGGGAATGAACCCACCTTTATTATCAAAAACCGTAGGGAGGTGCTAGACATCACCCTTCTCACTGAATCTCTGAAGTCGTGGAGGGTGATGGAGAAGCACTCATTCTCCGACCACAGGTAAATCCAATTCACGCTAGGCTTCGATATGTTTAACCCAGTCACTTTCCGGAACCCCCGGCGGACTGACTGGGAGAAATATAGAGCCCAGCTGAGAAAGATCCTTAAGCCCCCTTCAGCCCCAAACCACTCGGACTTCTGTTCGGAGGGGCTGGAGCGTCTTGTTGAGACTTTTACCGATGCTTGTAGCACGGCTCTAGACAGGTCCTGCCCCCGTAGTAAAAAAGGGGAAAAAGCCGCCATAAATCACCACGGGTGGACGGCATCATACCTGCACAGCTCAGCTACGCAGCCGAGCTTTCCACCCCCTGGCTTCGACTGATCTTTTCAATCATCCTCCGCTCAAAAGTCGTCTTTATCCCCAAGGCAGGCAAGCCATCGCATTGCACGCCTAAGGATTACAGGCCGATAAGCCTCTCCTCGTTTCTACTCAAGACGCTGGAGAGACTCATCAGTCTGCATCTCATATCAATCATAGAAAAATCGTCCATGAAAAGGAGTTCACACTCGTTGCCTTCTTGGACATAGAGGGCGCCTTCAACAACATTCTCCCAGGTTCAATTACGACGGCACTGACTAAGCTGGGGATTGATCAACACTCGGTTGGTCTCATCGACCGGATCTTGCGCAGCAGAACGGTGGAGGCAACACTGGGGGGGTCAACCATCTCCAGACAAGTCAACAGGGGAACACCTCAGGGCGGAGTCCTCTCCCCTCTCCTATGGAATGTGGCGGTCAACGAACTGCTCCAGGGCATAAAAGAGGGCGGCTGCCGTGTTGTGGCCTACGCGGACGATGTTGCCTTGGCGTTCACGGGAAAATTCCCGCAAACCCTCTACGACAGAATGAGCGAAAGCCTCCGGTTTCTGGCGGATTGGACGGCCAGGTCCGGCTTGGGAGTAAACCCAGCGAAGACCGAACTGGTTCTATTCACGAGGAAATACAAAATCCCCAAAATAATACCCCCTAAACTCTGTGGGGTACCTCTCCCTTTGAAAATTCAGTCTAAGTATCTCGGTCTTATACTGGACAGACAACTCGATTGGTCCCTTAATACGGACGAAAGGGCCAAAAAGGCCATAATCGCGCTCTATACCTGCCGTAAGGCTATCGGGCTAAAATGGGGTATGACCCCAAAAATAGTCCGTTGGATGTACACGATCATTCGCCCGATACTCCTCTACGGAGTGGCAATCTGGTGGCCAGCTATTAAGCGTTCCACCTGCCTGGGTAAGCTAAGAAAAATCCTACGCATGGCTGAGATCTGCATGACAGGCGGCCTGCGCACGACTCCGGGAGACGCCTTGGACGTTCTCCTGGACATCCTCCCAATTGAAATCATGGGAGAGATGACCGCGTCACTCTCGGCACTAAGACTGAAGGGTCTGTGGAGAAGATCGAGTTTCGGGCTACCCGACCACTTCAGCGTCTTTCAGGCGGAAGTTTACGCCATCAAAGAAGCCATTGATCAGCTCCCCCCAACCAGGGTCAGAGCTCCCTTATGCATATTTTCGGACAGTCAGGCTGCCCTGAAGTCACTTGAAGCCATCTCTTCAAACTCGAAGACCATTAACGCCTGCCACAGATCTCTTCATGAGATGGCGGAGCATGTAGTGTTCAGCATAGGACGGCTTAGCCTTGGTAGCCTGAAAGGGCCAGAAACTATGACCGTTGCCCAAAGATGTTTCTTTTATTAGAAGCTAGGTTCGACGGTGCGCATTCTTGCTGTGCTCGGGTCCAGCTCGTCGGATTGGTCGGTGTCCTTTCTCCCCTAGCTATCTTTCCTTCTAACACAAGTCAATTAATGCGCGAGATAAACCAAAAATTAATCAGTCTCTACAAGGAATATGGTATATAAGAGATAGGAATTGATTCCGCGCCGCCACGCGTACTATAACCAAATAAAATGGAAACTCCGCTAGATTATGGGATCACAGGTGTTAAGTGTCCCGTTTCTCTACCCACCCAACTTTGACAACTCCTAGAATTCGATAGCTGTCCCAAGTTAAAAGAATCTTCACATTCTTAATTCACTTTAGCAGAACTTAGCATGAGTACTCGACGGACGAAAGTAAATAAGTTTAAGCCAACATGTTTATAAT
>VNJV01006908.1:0-12296 GCA_008042635.1 Drosophila nikananu
ACCTCATTCAAAATTTCCAAATGACTTTTCACGTCTTTTGTTGCTATCATTATGTCATCTAAGTACACAAACTCAGACTCGCTTGGTCTAATATACCCCTGGGCAATATATTCATCCAAAAACCTCTGAAACAGTCTTTTCAGCATAGGAAAGGCGTCTGGGACTACAGCTAAACGGTTTAAAGTCGCTAATTGTAATTTTCATCTCACACTTTGTTTCGGGTATCGTTGGTCTAACAGTGAAACAAATTCTCAAAACGAATTTTATCATTCATATTCAAATTTACCCCTACTGTTGCATTTTCATTATGAGGTTCATATTCAATCATACCAATTTGCGCTATAAAATCATCTTCATCATCTAATCTATCCATATCCTTCGATTTAATAATATATTCACTCTCATTTGTATTTTCATTCATTAAAATAACCTCATCTTCGTTCCACACAATGCTAGCGCCACTTGCATTTAAAAAGTTCCGACCTAACACCACTTTCCCATACATTGAATAATCCTGAACGACTAGCATTTCAAGTTTTATTCTTTTATTTTTCATCGTAATGAACACAAAAATTTTTCCAATGACAATTAATTTGCTGGAGTTTAAACTAAAATACCCGGCTGGGGGCGCTGGCTTCAAGTTGACGCTAGCCGGAACACAATTCTTCTTCATAAAACTAATTGAACTCCCTGAGTCTAGGAGGCATTCTATAAAAAAAATTCCATTAGCGCTACCCTCTATTTCGAAACCTAAATGCCTTACATAATCATCGTTGCGGTTTGCTGATGTCTTCTTGTTCTGGTCACAGGCTGCAGCAATGTGACCCATCTCTCCACGCACAAAACAAGCTCCGACTTCTCTTTTGGGTTTACGACAATCTGAGGCAACATGCCCCAAACAATTGCAATTGTAGCATCGAAAAACTGGCTTCTCAGTTTTTCCAGGATTTTTAGGAGCTCCTCCAGATCTTGGAGCTACTAAATTAACGTTCCGTAAAGCCGACAGCATCTCATCTTTATCCTTGAAGCACATCATATTAGCGCTTGTGCGTATTTGACGATCTGGTATTCCATGAATTAAGTAGTCGAGGAAGGCGAGCCTTCTGACATTCCTAGTCCATTAGACCTCGTTACTTTCGAGTTGAAATAGGAAGTAAACGATTCATTAACTCGCCATTTGCTCTCTTCAAGCTTCTTGCGCAAAATAATGGCAATTTCCTTTGGGAGAAAGGCCTTCTCCATCAATGTCAACAGATTTTCAATATTTTCATTTGCAAACTCAGGCTTTGAGTATATCCAGGTTTGTGCATCACCTTTGACTTTGCTAAATATAAGAGACCGTAACTTATTCTCAGATAATCCATAAGTTGAATTCAACACGTTCACATGTGCACGCCAAACACTAACACTCGTTTGGCCGTCGAAGTCTGGTAACATTTCTTTAATGCTCTGAAAAGGAATTTCATCATCTTTCGAAACATTTCCCATTGTCTCTTTCTAGCTCGCTCTCTCAGACGCTTTCAACAAACTATTCTCCCTCCGCAGTAGCTCTCTTTCAAAGTTCATTAACTCCAACTCTCTTTTCAGTAATTTTGATTTCTCTCATTGAAATTCGTTCTCAAACGCCAACTTCTTTTGCATGTTGTTTAGAATATAAAACTGCTTATCTGTCTTTGCATTGTCTCCTTTGTCTGATCTCTCTTGAGTTTTCTACTTATCCATCGCCGCTCTCTTTAATCCTATTCCTTCTTGCTCATCATTTGACTCGTCGTTTACATCTCTCGCTCTTTCCCCTTCTTCTTCTTCTGACATTTCGTTTGACTCTCCTTTTTCGACGTCATTTGCCATCTCGATCGACGCTTCTTTTTCGCCGTCCTCTATCATGTCTTCTTCTTCGCTGTCATTTGCCATCTCATTTGTTTCATTTTCTCCTTCGCCGTCATTTGCCTTCTCATTTGTTTCTTTCTCTCCTTCGCCGTCATTCGCCTTCTCATTTGCTTCTTTCTCTCCTTCGCCGTCATTTGCCTTCTCATTTGTTTCTTTCTCTCCTTCGCTGTCATTCGCCTTCTCATTTGCCTTCTCATTCTCTTCCTCGCCGATCACCGTTTCGCTTGATTCTTCTTCTTCTAGAACATTCTGTACCATCTCCGGGTCATTCTATGTTAACTGTCGCTTTTTATTCACAAATAGCATATCTTTTGGTGAACTTGGACATTTTCCGCGAAAATGCACTTCACTTAATCGTGCAGCCAACGTACTTTTACTCCCATGAGTGGCTAAGTTTAAGACCGAACACCAATTTATTTATTTATTTATTTATTTCACAAAACAGCAAGTATCTGCCATAATACAATGTGGTTCCATTGCCTCTGTCCAAATAAGGAGTGCTTTTTAACGATGTGCTCCAACTCACATCAGGTGGGCAGAGGCAAGGATAGGTGACATAATATAATGTGAGCATTAACATCTAAGGACAACTCAACATGTAACAAAAAGTATAGATCATTGTACAAAGAACATAAAACACGGAAAGAGTCATGCATCTCGAAATTAGTTTTGCAAATATCGAGAGCAATCGGACGAAAGTGACGAGAATGTCAGGCTGGGACAGAGAACTTTAACAGATTTAGGAGATAGGACGAACAAATATGACCATTAATTAGTTTGAAAAGGAACATCACTCCGTGGCAGGTCCGACGATCATTGAGAGTGGGCAGGCTAAGGAGACGCAGCCTGTCGATGTAAGACGGGAGACGGCGATGAGGGTCCCAGTGTAAACCCCGAAGAGCGAACAACAGGAATTGTTTCTGAACCGATTCAATAAGGTCTTGATACTTCGCGTATTGAGGTGACCATACACACGAACAGTATTCCAGAATAGGACGAACAAGAGAGACATAACGAAGTTTTGTGGTATAAGGATCGTCAAACTCAGACCAACGCTTTACAAATGCAAGCTAGCTTTACCAACAATTAAGCCAATGTGGTCGGAAAAGCTCAAATTGTGGGTATACAGTACTCCTAGATCGGTTACAGAATGGATGCGCTCAAGATCACTCATCCCTAAAGAATAACTTGCAGAGAAACAATTTTGACGAAAAAATTACATAAATTTACATTTAGAGTTGTTAAGAAACAGCCAATTGTTAAAGCACCAAGACTGCATGTTGTTTAGGTCAGATTGTAAAAGATTAAATGAGTCAGAGTTTGTCAGTAACAAGCATAGTTTGACGTAATCAGCGTACATCATCACTTGAGAATTAAGAACGACATTAGGCAAGTCGTTAATAAAAATGACAAACAGAAGTGGCCCAAGGTGACTCCCTTGCGGAACTCCCGAAGTTACACGGACACAGTCTGAAAAAGAACTCCTGAAGGCTACTTTTTGAGTTCGGTTGTATAAGTAGGTGGCGATCCAATTAGTCAACGAGACCGGGAAACCCAAGAGTATAAGTTTTTTCAGCAACAGCTGGTGGTTCACGCTATCACAGGCTTTACTAAAGTCAGTAAAGACAACGTCAGTTTGCGTGTTTTTTAACGCGTTTCTTATAACAGTACAAAACTCCAGAAGGTTTGTGGAAGTTGACCTGTGCTTCATAAAGCCATGCTGGTAGGGGGACAGTATAGAGCGACATTGGTGCTGAAGTTGAGCACCGATTAGCGATTCAAAAATCTTAGGAATCGCACTAAGTTTAGCAATCCCTCTATAGTTTTCTAAATTGGATTTGCTTCCCTTTTTGTGAAGGGAAATTATAAAAGATTCCTTCCAACTTTCGGGAAAAAATGAAAGCTGAAGGGATATCTTAAATATTTTAGACAAAGGACTACATAATGCACTGGCACAATATCTCAGAACACAGCTAGGTACAAGATCAGGGCCAGAAGAGAAGGATAGCTTAAGTGTTTTGAGATGCTGAAAAACATCGTTTTCGCTGATTGTGGGCAGAAAAATACTGTCTGAGTGCGGAAGAGAGTACGGATATGGTGAGGTTGAGTCAAAACTGAAAGAAGTATAAGTAGTCTGGAAAAATTTAGCGATAAAGTTGGCGATATCATGCTCAGTCGAGGCGGACTCATCATGGAGGTGAAGACTGGATGGGAAAATTTGAGACTTTCGTTTCGAGTTAACAAAAGCGTAAAACTGCTTGGGATTAGCCTGAAACTCAGTTCTACATCGATTTAGGTGGTTCTTGTAACATTTAGAGTTGTGAGTCAAAAAGTCAGAGCGGGCTATTAAATATCTAGCACGATCGACTTGCAGCCCGGTTCTTCTGAATTTTTTAAAAAGTCTGGACCACGTTTTTTAAGTAGGAGAGTCGACGAGAAAACCAGGGAGGCTTATGCGAAACGACAGGAGAAGGAAACGATGGAACAAACATGTCAAAACCGGAGTACAGTATGTCATAAAAGCGCTCAACCATATGCAAGGGATTGTCAGTGGAGTCAAGAAAAGTCCAATCGATTGCAGAGAAATAAGAGCTCATGTCAGTGAAATTAGCTTTGCGGAAACAGCGAAAAGTAGCTGGCTCAGCTAAAGGACACGGCAGTAAAGGAGTCGAGGCTTCTAGATTTATCTCCAATGTGGGATGATAAGCATCCTCGGGGCTGGAGAGAGGGTCGATTCTAGAGACGAAAGCATTGGCAAACTCCGTCGAAAAAATTAAATCAAAGACTTTATCTCCACAGTTCCTGATAGAATTTAATTGTCCCAATGAAAGGTCGATAAGGCCATGAATAAGATCGTGAGGTGCAGTGGGAACAAGAAAATTCGAGTCAGGTGAGGGCTCCCAAGATATGGAAGGCAGGTTGAAATCACCCATAACGATGAGGTGATCATTTATGCCAAGGGACGAGTGATTATTTTGGATTAGCGTTAATGCTGCAAATATATATGAGTGTCAGACCGGGGTGGGATGTACGAGCATGTGACATAAACAAAATAGTCATGAACGTTTATGCGAACTGCAACAAACTCCAAATTACAATTCGTGTCAGCTATTGGAAGCAAGTTAGAAACAAGATCGGACTTAACAGCGATAAGAACACCACCACCGATCCGCGTAAGGCGATCACGTCTATAGACGACATAGTTTCCTGCAAATAATTCGCTATCAGAGACAGAGGAGTTGAGCCACGTTTCAGTAAAAGCAATGACATTGGCATCAAAGGAGACACTGTTGACGTGTAGTTTACTAAGTTTGCCTACTAAGCTGCGAACATTCTGATATTGTAGGATAAAGGAATCACTTAGTTTTTTGGAGTTCTAGCCGAGGGAGTCAGAGGCACGCGAGCCCGAGGGTCGCTCTTGTTGACGAATTCGTGAACAATTGCGTGTTCAGGCCAAACGGAAGTATCAAGAACCCAAGGAAAAAGTACATCAGAAATTCCAATCTTAAACGAAGATATATCACGTCCTTGCTTAAAACTGAATTTAGTGACAGTAAATTCGGTTTCAGAAACGTTCAACTTATTGCTCAGATGACAAAAATCAGCTTCTTTGGAGCAACGCCGGCTAAAGGCGCCGGACTTCGTTGGGCAACTCCTGAGATTGCCGAATGTTGGGGTGCACTGCTGGTGACTGGCGGCACTGTAATCGAGACCACCGGAGGTAACCAAGGTTGGGCGTCCAAGTCCGACGACACACAGGCAGCGGCATGCGACGTGACGGGCTGACGATCCGAAGGCATGTTGACGTTGGCGGATTGAGTATCCTCTCCTATCATGTCGAGATTTGTACCGCCAGAAATGGAGGCACTTTCGACATATTCACCAGAGCCGTTGGCGACGGTCGCGGTGTTATCAGCAGGCTTAGTACGAGGACTGAACCGCATAAGGGGGCTCGCAGGGTCTGGAACAAGTAAGAAGCTATTAGATAGGTTGCTTATTTGTTGGTTTTGCGGAGTCACTTAGCAGCTTAAGCGATTTAAAGTGCTGCTCCGCCTTCTGGAACCTGTTGGATAAATCCCTGAAGCCGGCAGCCAAAGACTGAAACTCGAGGTAAGGTTGCCTCATAAAAGCCCTCATGTCCGATTTGATATGCAGGCAGGTCAGGCACGTCCAGTCCAATCCAGAATTTTGTCGTACGCGATCAGCAATGCGCGATCCAATTTGTCCAAGATCGGCGCAAGCAGGGTGAGCGATATTGTCGCAGAGCGACAGCGGACTGCCGCGAGTTAATTGCCCCGCCGCTCGAACACGGATTGATGCAACAGGTTGCCATTATTTCAAAATAATTAGCACAGCGGCAGTCGAATCGAGCAATAAAATTGGACAAATTTCGCAGCGAACGAACCGATCAAAATAGAAGACCGAAAAGCGCTAGAATAAAAGCTTTTTCTGAGCGAAGAGAAATGACAAGTTTGTGTGGTTGATTTGGCTTAAGTAACACTTGCACTAACAACAAGCACTAAAGCGATGAAGCGATAAGCGGTAAACACAGAGCGGAAGAACAGAAAGGCAAAGCAATCTGACAAAATGTAAAACCGAATTAGTTTTACATAAATAAAGTCACTGTCTTTGATTAGATTGAACCAGCTGTTTATGAATAGTAAATATCACAAAACACTGACCACTTGCCAAAAATTTGGACAGACTGGAATAAATTTTCACTATTAAAACTTTGAAAAAGGAAGAGCGATAGAAAAACACGTCCGACTCAAAGCTCGCGGATGAATTGCCTAGTTGGTTGCTCGTAAAATCACTTGCATTTAGCGGTTCCATTATAAATGTTTTTTTTTTCTCAGTTAAAGTCTTGCAGGAATGGCTTTTGGCACGAGGTTTCGCGCCCACTTCTGATATTGTAGCAGAGTGAAACACGTCCGTTTGGTTAGAGTTCACTCGCAAGACTGACTCTCATTCTCTTTCTTCTCTCGTTTGTACGATCATTTGAATATCACAGGGTTGCTTAGAAGTGTGTGTATACATACAAATAAAATATTCTTAGGGCTACTATAAAAGTGTGTGTGTATATACAAATAAAATATTCTTAGGGCTACTATAAAAGTGTGTGTGTATATACAAAACATATATGCTTAGGGCAACTACAATGCTTAGGGCTACTACATCAGTGAGGTGTTTTATAAGTTTGGAGTGCCCGAAATCGTGCTCACGTCGAAGATATTTTAAGAAGCGATGGAGAGCTTTGGAGTCCGGCATCTAAAGACACCGATTTATTCTCCGCAGAGCAACGCAGCTGAACGAGTGAACCGAAGCGTCTTGGCGGCAATTCGTGGGTTCCTGGAGAGCGATCATCGTGAGTGGGATCGAAGATCGAAGTGGCCATCCGGAACGCAATCCATTCGGCAACGGGACAATCGCCGTTCTTCACTCTGTTCGGACATCATATGTACCTGCACGGTTCCAGTTATAAGTTGGCTAGGAAGCTGGAGTCGTTGTGCGACCACGAGATGGCCGGGATGACCACGGACGACAAACTTCGAGTGGTGCAGGTGAAAGTGCGCAAGAGTATGAGGACCAGTCGCAGTCGCCAAAGGTATGACCAGAGGGCCCGGGTGTTCGCCGCAAAGCCAGGCCAAGAGGTATATCGCCGGAACTTCGTCCTCAGCGACTTTGGTAAACAATTCAACGCAAAGTTCGCCAGGAAGTTCTTGAAGGCCAGAGTGGTGAAGGCGGTGGGCAGCAATGCGTACGAGTTGGAGGATATGCATAGCCGAAGTTTGGGTGTCTACCACGCCAAAGATATCCGCATCTGACCTGGAATACAAGAATAGTGTACAAGGACGAAACATCTGAGAAGCGGTAATACTTCCCGTACTGCGTGGGCCCCGTTCCAATACTGCTATGTAGGTCCATGCCGGCGAAGTCACCAGGCTATCCAAATGCTCCCAATGATTGCGTCGAGCCGCAACACGGTAGCACCTCTCTAAATCCTTGGGTGGTGTTGCATTTCTTGTCGGAATGGGCTAGAGAGGCATCGATATATCGATAGGGATAAGGAGCGATAGGGTTAGTGGTGAGGGAATTCAAGAGCGAACCGGAAAAAAATGGAACGGTGGCGCCCCTTAGATCTTGGACAGCTCTTTTTAAGAGAAAGGAAGGTTGCACTTTTTCCAGACCGTTGCCCTGAGCGCCAAAAAAGAACGGTTTCCCGAAAACGTAACTGCAACGGTCTGAGGCCATATAGGGAGGTGTAGTTCGCCACGCTAATAGAAGTAGGAGAAAAGAAAGGAACACAGGCGGCAGCAGTCATAAAAATCTGAAAAAAATAAAGTCTGAAAACGTGAGTGGAAGTGGCCGTAAGGTTAAGGCTTAACCGCGGAGCCAGCATCCAGCCGCGGAGACAGCATCCAGCCGCGAAGCCAGCAGCCGCGGCCAGAGACTCGCCAGAATTGGCCATCCAGCAGCTTGCGCCGAGTTTCCGGCCAGGCAGTGGCGTCCACGGGACGAAGACAGAGCGGTCAAAAATTCCTGGTGAGTCCGTTCCAAGCGCTGCCGTAAGCCGGCGAAGGATTGTCTTTCTGGGTGCACCGGGGTGTGGACCGACAGTGGCGCTATCTTCGGTGGCCATTTTATTTTACTGTCCGGTGAGGACTGCATAGCAACCCGGATCCAGGCCACGAGTGGATCTGGCGCAGAAGTTTCCTCCACGTTTTTCGCCACTTCTCCACGAGTAGTTCCGTCGCAGCCTTTGCGGGCCGCCCAGAAAATTTCTCTGCTGCAAATATAATTAAATTATTTATTTTTAGTATAAGCCTTATTTTGTGTATCAGTTTTGTGGGTACTTACTGTGGTCTCCGTTCCTCTTCCTCCCGCGTTCCCTAAACGCATTTCAGGTATTTGTACAACCCAGGCGCTGCAAAGAAAAGAATCGGTCACGAAGAAGCAGGGATAATTAAATATTTGAACAAAAGCCCCCTTCTATTTCTTTTGGAGCTCCAGTAGGGATAGTAGGTAGGATATTGGGATTCAACTAGGCCAGCTTGTGGCCAAACATACCTTGCAAAGCGCCGCTTCTCCTCCGCCGAATTTCGCATAAAGTCGCAGTCTTGGTGCTAGCGCATCCCGGGTGTGGGTTATGGGTTCGCCGAGATTGGGTCCGGTAACCATTTAAGCTAAGAAGGGCCATGTTAGCGATAAGCAATACCTGAAATTTATAAGGTATTAAAAATAGAATATAAACGCTGAGAAGGGTATTTACTTGGGGGAGATGGGCCGGTCGCGAGACCGCCTGGAATAGGCTCCGGTCCGCCGGAGATGCGTAATGCCCCAAAATATCCAGGAGGCATCACAAGGTAGGATGGGAGCGTCGTGGCGACGTCAACAATGCCACCAATTCAGTCACAAAAGTGTCTTTGCGAAGTTTGTTTACTTTTTTCTGGTAGTGATGGCAGTTTTTGTGTAGTGTTGAGACGTCCGATATATCGGTATTTTTTAATTGTGCGGACTGCGGGAATCGGGTCGAAACCCGCCCTGGGACAAATGAGCTAGCCCGGCATTGCCCAAACCAGCAGTTCCGTAACAAACATTTAAATTAAATTATTGTAAAATGGTAGGTTTTGGGTTATTTTATTCTTTAAATAATGTTGTTATAAAACCTATTTTGTTAATTAATTAGGTTTTTTTTTTACTTTTAAATTTAAACAAGTTTAACCTGTTGGCGCGAAAATAAATAAAAATTGCTCTGACTACAAAATGTGGCATTACTGAACCCGACTTAGAAATGTCGAATCTATTGACGTAATTTTGAGTGTTTTCAAATTCACAACAAATATTTTTGTGGAAGTGCAGTGGCTCCTCGGAATTATTTTGCATGGTTTTTACAGCGGAAGTGGTTTCTGTGGCACCCCTGAAATTCTATATCCTTGCGCATGACACCACTGGGAAGAACCACAGACGAACTTCCACCACTGCAGTGGTCGATCTTGTATGAAGCGGGTGGCCAAAATACTTCTATTGGAGCTATCACAATGAAATTTTTACAGTATCTAGAAAAATATAATAAATATATTCTGTAAAAATTATTATAATCGGAAGACTATATCATATAGCTGCCAAAGGACAGGTCAAAAATGTGCGAGGAAAAAAATTATTACCTCGCTAGTTTTCAACATATTTTCATAAAATTTGAGACATTGTCCTTTTGTATTTTTCTAGACTTACGGCTTTAATCTGATCAAAATCGGACTACTATATCATATAGCTGCCATAGCACAGCGATCGGTCTTGTATGGAGCGGACGACCAAAAATACTTCAAGTGGAATTAAAAATATGAAACTTTTTCTGAAATTCTATATAAATTTAATAAATAAAATAAACTAATCTTTCGTATTCAAAAAACTCTTTTAGTTACACCCCCTAAAAATTATAGGTTAGGTTAAGTCGTCTATTCTCTTCATAGCGAACGGTCGTGTTTTTGTTTTGCGCTCCGAATCTTGTGTTGTTTTGATTTTAAATCCACCGGTGTTTAATAAATCACCCACTAAAACTTCTTACTTTATTTCTGCCGTTTGCTACCGCGTGCATGAGATTTGTTTTGTGTTAAATTTGTATTAAATCCAATATTAGTTTTGTGCTAAGACGGTTTTCTGCCTTCTGTTTTGGGCCTACCCCGCTTCCCCCCGCTTAAGTTCCGTTGGTGTTTAGCTGCAGCTAAGCGGTTCTAAGCTCTCGACCTCACTATTTTCTTATCGCTCTCACTCTCCCGCTCACTCACGTTGACGGTTCTCTCTTGTGCACAGTGGTCTAAGGTTTGTGAAAATGTCTTTCAACGTTGTCTGTGTAATTAAAAACTGCCAACAAAAAAATGTTTTGGCAGACCAACCAAGTTTCTTTTGCTGGCTTTGCGATGCGGTTGTACACGCTAAGTGTGTCGAACTGACGCACAGTGGCAGTTTAGATACTTTTGGGTTGCAAAAATCATAACTCGTGAACCAGTTGAGACATTTCTTCTTTAAATTTCTTTAAATGAAAGGTAGTTTTAGTACCTTTCGATTGAGTGGTGATACTGTATAAATAGTAGATTTTATACTCGAAAATTAATGTTTTTTGCGACAGTTTTCTTAATTTTTCGAAATATACATTTCGCTTTTTTCTCTGAAAATGCTATAATGGTGCATATTTAATGTTTTAAAAATAAAAAAACATATATTTTAAAGGAAAATTTTTTTTTTTTTTTTAATTCAAATTTATTTATTTTTCATCAATTTTCAATCATTTATGCACTTCTTGTTCAAAGTAATCAATTAATTTGACATCATTTAATATTTTTAAAGAATATTAAATCATTATAAATTCATTTCAAGTCATTAAAACAAGCTGCCAATACAGGAAAAAATGAATGCCCACCATACAATTTCGTACTGCGCTTGTAGCTGAGTTGAAAGTATCTTTTGCCTTGGAATTGCAGGGTGGGACGTAGGGGGACACGATTTTTAATGATTATAATAAACATATTCAAGAACAACACCATACGCCGAACACAAAATCCAACAAAATCCCATTTTTGACATTCCATCAAAGTTGAACAAGTAAGTAAGCTACAGTCGTTCGTGAACGACTGTTATATACCATGTACCAAAATATATCGCGCGAATTAGCTCCCGATTATAAATAAAATTGGTAACCAAATACATAAATAAAGCTGTTTATGTGAGGGGCCACTGTGCCGCCTCTGCGCACAGAGCTTTCGCTCCCGTCCGCACTCACCGCTCTTTTGCGCTCGCTCCGGAGCTCGGATCGGCGATCGGCCGCGATCGACCTCGCGTAGCCGCTTGAGCAAAGCTGAGCGGCTTTAGTTTAAGAAATTTTGTGTCAGTTCTATGCATGAATGCGACTAATAAAGTTGAATTCCATCGACGCCCCCCCTCCTCTTCTTCGTTTGCTTCTATTGCTCTGCGCCGTGGGAATAAGACTCCTACCATCTACCTCGAAACTTCTCGCCGCTTATCTTGGAGGACTACATCGCCCCCCTACAAAACATTGGTCCTACAGAGCCGGATAAGGATTCTTCTCTTCTGCCAGCAGTTCCCGGCCTTTGGTTCCTTCATTTGTCTCACTGCCGGTCTTCAGCAGAGCTCCGAACATTCCATTTCGGTCGCACTGCTGTAAGACTATTTTTCCGTGTCAATTCCACCTCCGCGAATTTTCCTGACACAACGGCAGTTGAGAATTTTATTCCTCCTCCTCGATCTTCGTTCGATTCGTCTCCACGTCGCTTCTTTTTCGCGCCGCCATATTCGTCGCCGTCCTCCTTCCGTACATCAAAGTGCAAACGGCAGCGGCATATGTACATATATATGTATGTGCATTCATCCATTCCTACTGGCACATATATATG